>SNQJ01S0138768.1:0-25296 GCA_010110895.2 Picea sitchensis | reverse complement strand
TTTGAGCATTTGTTTAGTTTGAAAAGGGGGGTTTGATGCACATGTTCGGGTGGTTTGATTATTAGATGTGGCTTACTTGTTATGATACTTGTGATGCATGGACCCTTGGAGGGCGTACCTATTTTCCTTTGCAAGACATTTCTTAGTGAACATGTATTCACAAGGAGATGATTAGTTCGAACCTTCATGAGGGCTCGAATCCCAAGGATGGATGTAGAGACCCCATGCCTGGGGCAAGATTGTGATGACCAATTGCACAATGAAGGAAGAGGACATTGCCTTTGGAGGCACTCTGACATGATCTTAGGATGGATTTCCACCTCCTCCCACTTGGATGTTGGCCCTTGGAGGCCCATAGGACACCTTCCTAGCCCATTATGTCACCTAGGGCTGGTTTTGGTGGAGGAGGTCTTGACGATGATGTTGGAACATGTGGACAAGAATCAAGGCCTTTGGAGGCCCAACACCATGCTTCTCTAGCCTAACGTCACCTTTGTGGAGACTAACGTCACCCTAAGAGGGATAATGTCGCCATTGTTAGGGTTATTTTGTAAAGAATTGATTTTGTTTTTAACTTTAATGAGCAAATTGACATGTAGGATCAAAACTGTGAAAATACACAATTGTTGGGTAATTAAACCATCATTCTCCATATAAATATGGTTGAATAAATTCATTTTTTCATCACAACTCACCTCTCACAAGAGGGATGACTGAATTTTTCAACCTCTAAGGGTTATTGGCTGAAATTACTAAGGCACACTTTCTTGGAGACTTGTTTGGATGCATTTTGGATCTTTTCTTGGTGGAATTTTGGCAAATCTAGGGTTTTTGTGCTTGATTATTCTTGGTGAAGTAAGTGAATTTGCCTTTTCTTGGTGGAATTTTGGCAAATCTAGGGTTTTGTGCTTGATTATTCTTGGTGAAGTAAGTGATCTTCCGTACTCTACCATGTTAAATGCTTATGGTATTTTTACTTGTTCATATTTAATATTGTGAAATTGCTTGCTTAAAATCCTAGAAGGGAAACATAAGGTGTTTCTTTCTTTGCTCTTTGTTTTGCTAAAATTTTCCTAAAAGGATCTTTTCTAGACAAACTTCTAGAGCCCCAAAGTGCTATCACTTTAGAAGCTTTTTCTAATTTTGCTAAAAAAGAAAATATATTTCAAGAGTCTAAGAATAGAAGAAATCACTAAGGCCTAGAAGTGCCTACAACCTAATTGAATCTTCTCTTAAAAGATTGGTGCTTGAGGACTTAAGGTGCTACTTCTTAAGCTTCCACCTTGTTATCTCTAGACAAGTATAATCATTAATGGCTTCTCCAAGCACTAAATGGATATATAATTGACTCCATAATCCCTAAAAAGTCAACCTAGTTCTTTGTTTTGTTGGAAGGTTGATCAAACACTTAAACTCTATTCTCTTAAGTTTATACTAACTAACTCTAACACTAACTTGGCCTAGATCTCTAAATTTCTTGCAGTTGTTATAAAAAACATTGGATGTTGTTACAAAATATTGCTACAAACATCTAAAAACAACAAATTAACCATAAAAGAGACATGTTATGCTAGCTAGACACTTCTAAATTTGCTTATGACATTTTATTATCATTCTACTTAGTAAATGCCATCTTTCATTGTCTTTCTGTGCCACCTTTGAAGAGCCATTGCATTTGTTACAATTGATTCTGTTGCTGTAAACCTGTTTATTGCTGCATTTTACATCATTTGAAGATGGCTTCTCACTCTGGTTTATTGTCTCTTGAAGCTTTAATATCATATTTGGTACTTGAAACTGACATATATATGCTCTATTGTCTTGAGCCCGTAGGTGTACTCTAATTTCATTTGCTTCATCTTTCTTGGACATAAACCTGTGACATATTCAACTTGAGTGACCAGTGAGAAGGCGGGTACTTTTATCCTTATCTTTATCTCGCCCAACCCTTTAAGTCACCGGAGGATCACTTCCTCTTGGGTTGACTTCCATCCATCCCTAAAAGTGGGATTTCATTACGTGACAGCTATAGGATATCCCATTGTTAATGCCACCCTCCCTCACTTGACTTTGGCTTTGGGCAAGTACATTAAGCAATAACGTAGCCTACTTGTAATTTTTATTTTTAAATGTTATGTGACGTGACAAATATCTCCATATTGGGTTGTAGAGCACCTATTGATGCAATGACTATTCATTTGGTAGCCCTATCAATGACCAACTAGGGACATTGAGTATTTGGTGAGACTATTTTCACTTGAAATCGCCTTTTAATCGAGTTTTGGGATGAATAATTGTATTCTTGATATGGTGTAATAGAGCTCACACGTAATTGTTCTAAAGTGTAAATTGTCGGATTTGGTATTTTTTTCTATTATTTTTTAATGTTATATATACCTATTAACATCGTCACATCTCATCATATTGAGCTATAGAGCTCCTTTCAAGCAATGACTATTCATTTGGTAGCCCTATATTTGATGAGACTATTTTAACTTGTATTCGAGTCATCTCGTAAAAATGGAATTTTACCTCTTTACAACAAAACAATTTTTTGTAGATTACCTTATTAAAATATAATAATGAATTTACATATATAATTATTAAAAAGCACCTAACAATCATAGTTATGAAAACTCCTATTCCAATTAAAAAAAAAAAATTGGCTACCAAGGAATACTATATATACTTTATAATAGTGCCCTTTTGTTGAAATTTAAAATGCAAATTTCACATTTATTTATTTTTATTATATATATATATATATATATGGAAAATACATGAGTATCCTCTATCGGGTAAGAGGGAAGAGACCCCCCATGGGATTGCCAATCGACGCCCTCTCCACCTGTCGACGCCTACCACCCCACTCTTACCTTAGTCACCTCACACAATGAAGATCACACGTAACGATATTCCGTGCACCATTTGGCTCATAGCTCCCTATGGTCGTACAACTTATACCCGGAGCATGAGTAACCTCTAGTACTTGATTTGCACTTGATTTGTCCATCTCGTCCAACTCTTCATTATGGAAGATCCTCCTGCATTAACTCTAATTACTCGTCCCCTCTGTAATCATAATGGTGATGCCTCCACCACCTTATCTGACTTAGCGCATGTCCCCTTTATCCCCACTCCTAGCCTCATTTGGCTCTGTTACCCTACCTCCCTTCAACTCCTCCTTTGCCTCTGCTCCTTCCCCTCGTTGTTTTCCTATCCTCCACCCTTCCACTTATCCATTAGCATGTCTATCTTCTTTCTAATGGCCCGCGGTCGTGGCTCTCGACGTGCCAATGGAAGCTCCCCTCGAAATCTTCCTTGACACTCAAACACTCACCTTGCAGCAACGACGAAGAGTCCTTTGACTCTTACTTAGCCCATACTCCTCCCCACATTCAAGAGTGTAGCCATTAGAGCTGCAGTGATGATGTCTGAGTCTTAATAATAATTGCCTATGATACAAGCCCTAGATCTGAATAATCCATGACCCACATGTGGAACACTGTGCTGTGTTTCTCAATACTTGAAGACTATAGGAAATTCATCAAATGCAAAGCCTATGCTCTGATTTGTTTTGATGGGATCAAGGGATGACAATGATAGTGCCTTGTCACCAAATCTGGGGTTTCAATCATGCCTCTTAAGACCACAAACAAACCTATTACAAGCAAATTACCTGGATCGACTCCCCATTATCACTGGCTAATACTCATGCCTTCCATGAGGGCCCAAACTCTACTTAATTCTGATGTTTAATGTGTTTTTTGTTGTTGTTTAATCTAGGAGGCATTGAGATTCTAGCCCCACCTCATCCTTGCCAACATATGAAAAAATTACAGATAGATTTTGTTTTGGATACAAAGGATAGCATTATTCTCAACTATGTTTAGACTTTATGCTTAAAAAACAACATTTCCATATTATCTCACACAACTTGATGTGGCTTGTTGTTGGTCTGGTTTCCCTAGTAGTAGGTCAACAACAAGATTTTTGTATACTTATAATAAATAATACATTAATAATCCATTTTTAAGGTCACCACCAAGACAAACACCAAATTGACGTATGAGACCCCCCTTGTTTATAGGACAAGGGACCCCCCTCTGGATTTGAACTTGTAAACTCTTAAGAGGGAAACACGTTCTTAACCATTAGACCCACCTCAGTTGTATAATGATTTAAGATGGTTAATGAAAATGAGTTCTATAAATTATAAATTTATGTATATGAGAAAAAATAATATTCTATAAATTATAGATAAATTTAATTGTTCAATATAGAATTATTTTACTTAAATAATTAATTGATTTTAAAATAAAAATTTCAAATATATGTTAAATTGAAAACAAAATAAAATAAACTATTTTTTTAATTTAAACATAGCAAACAATAAATTATATAAATAGAAAAAAAAAAAAAAAAAAAAAAAAAAAAAAAAATAAATTAATCAAAATAAAAAAATGCATATTTAAGTGCGCATATAAATTAATCAAATAAAAAAATGTTAGAAAGAGGGATGATTACGTATTTCCCTTAAAAAGGGATTTTCAATTAGAAAGAAATACACAAGGAATCATAGAATTTTATTGAACTTCTTACAAAACAAAATAATGGCTAGCCTGAAATCAGTGTTAATTTTTTTTAAATGATTAGCTATTTCAACCATAATTATTATTGTTATTTAATTTGAAATTAGTCATTTTTGCATTTAACCAAACACCAAATTAATATTTAAAAATTATTGTTTTTAAGTAAATATTGACTTTCCAAAAAGCTGTAATTTAATTATTCTACTTTTAATTATTTTGTGATTTTTTTTTAAACTTCGCTTTAAATCTAGCAAAAATTTATTAAATCTGCAAATTTGAATAATTAATTTGTATAATTCAAATGCTTTAAAGGTTTTTCAACTAGTCGAATTAATTTAGATTAAAATACAATTTAAATAATAAAATTATAATTTCATACAAAATTATATTACCGAATTCCAACTTAAGAAAACCAAAACTGAAAAGAGTTAAACAATACCCTCCAAAAACATTCAAACGTTAATTCCAAATCGGATAGCGTGGCAGCCTGAAGGAGGAAGAAATTTGAATAGGTCCCTCTCTCAAACCCTTGATAGTAACCCGATTGGAGATTCGCCAATTGGATTATCGGAGAGCCCAGCGCCGAAGGATGGCCGCAAACCAAGGTGGAGTATTCGGCCAGACAACTCGATGATTGGATAAAACAGTTAGATTCCTTCATTTGATTGTTCTATTTAGTTGAAAATTTCAGATTTAAGATTCCTACGTACAAACATTTGAAATCAATTTCAAATGTAGTAGGTTTAAGATTCTATCAAATATGTAGTAGGTTTAAGATTTTATCAAATGAAGATTTTTTTTTTTTTTTTTTATCAACAATTAATTTGGTTAAAAATTGTTGAATTCATATATTTAAGTGATTATTTCTATAAAATCAAGAATTTATTTAGAAATAAATTTTGAACAACAAAAATAATGATTCATATAAATTTATATTACCAGATTCTTGAAAAAACCATATTTCGTGAGAAATGTAATCAACACCATCTAAATTGATACTGCTGTTCTAGGAGGTTCGTTGCAACTACAAGTCTCTCTTTCAAAGATGCAAACCAAGGTGGAGTATTCGGCCATACAACTCGAGGATTGGGTAAAGCACTTGGATTCCTTCATTTGATTGTTCTATTTTAGGTGAAAATTTCAGATTTAAGATTCATATCTCAGCGAGATTCAATTTCCAGTTGCAATGTCGATTTCTTTCTTTTCTACATCGGTCAATTGCATAAACAGACAAATCTTTTATATTTTAAGTGTGCCGATTTGGAAGATTTGTTGACGAAATTCAAGTATTTGTTGGCTGACTCTGCAAACATCGGTCAATTGCATAAACAGACAAATCTTTTATACTTTAAGTGTGCCGATTTGGAAGATTTGTTCACGAAATTCAAGTATTTGTTGGCTGACTCTGCAATATTTATTTGCAGATATACGTGTTTCATTCGCCGATTTGAACCCTAAACGAGTATTGAATCCTAAACCTCTTAAATGCCTTGCAAGCACTCAGGTCTGAAGACCAATTCAACTACTTATGGAGGTGCTAGAATAGAAAAAGATTTTATGTGAACATGGACTGGCTAAAGCTCTGCATCATACGATAAATTGTCAGGGGCATTAACTCTCTAACAGATTAAGCACAAGTTGTTAAAGAGTGACAAACTGAGAAATCTCAGAGTTGGAACTGTTATCCCCGATATATAGCGATAACTAGGAGATCATGTCTGAGTCTACATGATCCCGCATATGGAGTACCGAGAGAGCGATTGACTTGAGCATGGCCCTTGAGGCTCCATCTTTCTCTCAAATGCATTCTTGTCTCCGTCACAGCATTCTCCATCACTACTCTACTGGCTTGCATCATAAAAGGCTCTGCTCCATGAGGTAATTGTCCCAGGTATCATGGTATGTGTCATATTTGATCATTATAACCTTCTTATGCACGCATTAGATCTCTTTCATTTCGATGACTGCTTGGATATTACACAAATCCAACACTTGATCACAATCGCTGGGTAATTGATGGGGTAGCTAGCAAGTTGGTATTCATGGGTTTTGTTAGCCACCAAGGGGCTCTTCCAGACACGTCCAGGCTTCCCACCATCTTATCACTTTTACATATTAAAACCCCATTTCATCCATCCCATTCCCTGTCTCCGCCATTAGATGACCTTCCGTGTACATCTTGTCTTCTAGGGAAGAAGGCTGGGGCCCGTGGGGTAAGCAACTGGCAAAAGATAAAAAGCCATAGGAATTAAAACCTACAGATGCTTCTCACCGTGATCCCCGAGAAGGCAATAAAAGTCTCTCGATAAGAAACTAAGGGACCCAAGAAAATGATAACAACAAAATGCAAGACCTAACCAAAGAGGGATGGGAGGTCTCATCACGATTTGGCCCATTATGTTCATAGTTGTTTAGCAGTATGACATTGCCTTTATTTGGTTACCACGCCAGGGCGGTGACCTTGGTTGCATGGCCAAAGGAAAGGGGGTCTCATCAAGAAATGCCTCTCATTTCTCACATAAGATACTAGTGGTAAATTATCAACTCGCCACCTAGCCAAGGCAAGGTCCTCTTCGTCAAGGCTTGTAGTAAAACAATAAAAGAAAGATAAGTAAAAGGGGCTTGAAAAATGCATCCATGACGTCACTACTCCTACAAAGACACCTTACTGCATTAACACCAAAATTTTGGTCTCGACTATGACTAGACATCCCTAAAACCATATCATCTCATTATACATGGCTTGAATGACCCTTGAGGAAACTTTTCCATTTCTTGTGGGCATAGTTCAAATAGTTGCCCCTTTGGCTTCCTTTTAGCTTTGTATAGTGTCCTGCACGTCTCTTTGAGCTCTTAGAAGATTTTGTTAGGATTTCATGCATATGTTTGATAATTTTAATGATGAGATGTGGATTTACATTGCTATGATGTTCAGGATCCATGAGCCCATGGAGGGCGAGTCTTTGATGTGCAGGACCATACCCTGGCTGGATGTGCGCCAGAGATCTGCACATGGGAGATGATTAACGGACCTCCATGGAATAAGAGCCCATCCGATGGTTGTCGGGATGGCAGAGGCAGGACGTGTTTTGTGATGAGCCCTTGCACGAGGGAGAAGAAGGACGTCCATCTGTGACGCTTTGGCAAGAGATTTGACCCATGGGGATCAGCCCCTGCAAGATGGGACACGGTCTGGTGATCGACACCACCCGTGGCAGCCTTGGACGATTCGAGCATGTGTAAGGCCAAGGTTAGGGGTTTATTTTGGCACGGGACAAGTTGCAGAGCCCTGCAGGTGGGGGCAACGCTTTGCCCTCTTGACGCTGATCATGCCCTAAAAGGGCCAACGCCTCCTATAGGCCCGATGTCTCCATTTTCTGCTTCATTTTGGCATTTTAGCATGTAAAGACAAATAATTGCATTGCTGCTAATGTACCTTTGTCGGTCGCTTTTTAATGACCTATTTGTAATTTAAGGTCATAAGAGGATATAAATAGAGGACGCTAGCTCTCATTTTCTCATCATAACAAAACTTGCTCTTTGGAGAGATTATCTTTCTAGCCTTTGTCTTGATATTTTGTCTTTGGAGTGAGGCTAACTCTTGAGGATTATTCTTTGGCATACAAGTTATTTTTCATTTGAAGGTTTAAAACTAGGGAATGATTATGCTTCTTCATGAATTTGTAAGTGTTTCTTCATCAAAAACTTCTTGGATGAATGAAGCCGGGATTAAATATCTTGCATGCATTGTTACATTGTTGATTGCTTAATCTTTAAAACCCTAGGGAGCCAACACACAAGTAGGTTGTGGCTTCAAATCCCCATGGTAAGAGCTTTATAGCCATTTGATTAGAGAAGTTTTAGCATAGACATAGCTACACTAGACTCTCTCTTTCTTGAGTTAGTTTTGAGCACAAGTTGAAATAGCAGGCCCCAGGGCTCAATTTGTTTTACACCTTAGGGTTTACTGTATCGAAAGCCTTAGTTCAAACAACACTTTTCAGCCATAGGTTTGTGCTTATAAGCTAGTCGCTTTGCCAAAGAAGTCTTAAGGAAAGTAGAGGAAAGCCTTAGCCTAGTTTTAGCTACACCTATTTAAGTCTTTTTCTTCTTAGGTTTGTTCTATGGGCCCCATATGTAGCATATCATTAGACTAAGTCCTCTTGTCCTTAGGGTTTAAATGTCTCCAAGCCTTAGTCTCACTTCAATTGACTCCATTAAACTCCAAGGCACTAGTCTAGAAAATAATCTTGAGCTTGTTTGTGCTCAAATACTCTTTCTTCAAACTCTTCTATTTTGGAACCCTAACTAACCTAATGTCTAACCCTAGCTTCAGAACTAACCCTAATGTCGATGACGCCTTGCCTATTTTAGATTTGTGTTTGATAGAAAGTTGGCAATGAAATATCCATCATCATAGCCATAGAGGTTTCATAGCCTCATTGGTTAAATTAGCTAAAAACGACCCACTTATGGAAGCTAGCTAACCCTAAACTCAATGTCAAAGAATATTTATAGGTGACGCCACACTTTTTGATCTTGTTTAGGGCTTAAACGTGCTAGACTTTTTCTCACCGTTTGATAGACTTTGAGTCATTAATTACTTTGGTAAGCCTATTAAGGAAACGTTCCACTCATTGTCTCTAATCCGTCTATTAATTAATGCTTGACGCCACATCTATAGCAGCAACAATAAAGGTGACGCAACAACATTATATAATTTATATGAGCTGACTGAGATATTTATTGCATTGTATATAATACAAGGATTTGATCTTGCACATTGAATGCCCATATCTCTATGCATTTATTGAAGAAGTGATAAAGTCTTTGAGTCTTTGTTAGCAATCATTGACTTCGCCAATAATTGCATTTGATCATTGCTCATACATATTTAAGGATAGTCATTGATATGAAATACTTCAACTCCAATCAAGTAGCTAATATTTTCTAGCTTTGTTTTGTCTTGTCTCGCGTGTGCCTCATCAGTGGAACATCTCCTTGGACTATCTCATCCTTGGCAGTAAATCTGAAAGGGAATCTATTACTTTGATCCATTATACCTTAGCCCTTCAGAAACCCAGATACATAGGGACGTCCCTTGGACTAGCCATCTTAAATAGAAAGAGTTCCATCGAGGTGACAAGTGGGTGGGGAAGCTCCCGTTATCGATTTTAAGCCTCCTGACTCAAGCTTACTTAATCTCTTCCTACAAACCGCGGCGATAACATTTTGGCCAAGGTCGCAACACCAGCCCACCTTCCTGCATCCATGTCTCTTTGGAGCCTGCCTCAGACCTTTTCTACAAGCTTACCCGACTAATTCTTAATTACTTTTTCCATTATTTGGCAGGTTTCGTGGAAACTATCTGCTACCCATTGAAACCAAGGAGGTATATGTCCTCCCTCAACTTTCGGCAGCCCACCACTCCGTTTGTCAAGTCAAATTTTGAAAAGAGACTTCCTTTAAACATGTCTACCTCTCAAACAGGTACTACAAACCCTGTCAACAATCAAATACAATGGTCATCCAACTTGTTCAAGCCATTAGACATGTCACCCATACCGCACAATTTAGGCAAATGCCACCCCAAGTATGAAAAGGGTTGCCTAAGTTTACCGGCATTGATGCTATCGGTAAATAAGAACACATGAATAGCTTCAAGATTTTTCAGCCACCATCATTGATGCTTAAGACTTGGTCATGAAGCTCTTCGCTACACCTATGATGTCAAGTAGACGTTGGTATCTCAACCTACCTGATGGGAGTATCAAGACTATTGACAAGCTTGAAGAAATTTTTCTCAAAAAGGGTGTGGAGCATCAAAGAAGACCCAATATGCTACTCAATTCATGACATGGATTGCCAAACGTGAGAATGAATCGATAAAGGAGTTTCATACCAGATTTGAAGCCGTACTCCAAAGAATTCCCTCAAGCCATCAACCAAAATATGACTATCTCAGGCATCTACACTAAACTTCAATGGCTACCGGGTATCTTCTAGAGACAAAAATCCTAACTATTCAAGGCTCGGTGAACTGCAACCAAGATTGAAGGGAATCTTATGTCATCAAAGATTGAGCCTTTTGCCAACCCAAGAGGGAAATAGATGCTGCTGCAGCAAATTACTACGTGTGAGCCTACTTCGTGATTCCCGGCAACAAGATCATCAAGCTGCCCACGATAGCGGTGAAGAATCAAGAGAGATGATGAATGACCGTGAGACTTGAAAGGGCCTGCATCAGAAGAATTTAGACCTCCTTTCGGCAACAGCTTCAAAGGGAAGTCAGAATAAGCAAATCGAAGAATGTTTGAAATGAAGTCCCAAATACTTTGGCTGCTGCAAATGCTGTGGATGAGAACCCATGGTGTCTGGAATGCAACAAGCATTAAAAGATGAATGTCCCTATAATGCTAACCAACAACAAGTCAACACCTTTGACTTCTTTTCAGAGTGCCCTCAGATAAACATCACCTATGAAGAACACCAACAAGCCCCGAAGAAGCAACACAAACAAGAAGGCGAAATAAATCAACAATCCTGGACCCTAATCACGAGAAAACCGAAGCAAGAAATCTAAGTGTATCGGAGGAAGAACCCAGGCCAACCAACAAGTAACCAATCAAAAACTTATGAAATTCCTCCTCCTAAGAAAACCAAAGCCAATTGCCTCGACTTTGATTTTTGAAGGAGCTTTGGCAAAATGCATGTGAACGTTCCTCTAAAAAGAAGCCATTAAAATCCCTACAATCAAAGAGCGTTTCAACAACTTTTCAGGAGCGCCTGAGCTCAGGACTCCCAATCTCAGTAAGCAAACCATTTCTGGATCCATTATGGTGATAATCCTCCTTTCATGGATTCTTAAGGGATGGTCATCAAATATCTCAACAACCGCATACCGGGATTACTGTGCCGGTGCCAATATGATGTCCCTTAAAGTCATACAACAAATAGGCCCGAAACAACAGCGTCTCTATGCAGAAATGGATTCAAATCCAAGTCCAGATCACACATGGTGTGATTTCAAGAGAACATTAGTACGACTAAAGGAATTTTATAGCGTAAAGCGCATAGACATAATAGTTTGATGTCCCTGGACATGTGTGGGGAATGTTTTTATATATGAAGTTTGGTGCAATGATAGGATGGTCTCTTGAAATGGATCTCACTTTTTTACGACTACCATTGAAGGATGGGACAATTGGACGATTACTCAATATGACAATAACTGGAACCCATGTGCAAGAATCTATTCACCCCGTAAAATATAAAAAAGCACATGAGAAAGTCATGGGAGATATTCATAAATGTTCTCCTGAAGATAAGCCTATTGCAAAAGAGGAAATTCGAGTCAGATTGAATGGACCATGAAAGAAGAATACCGACAACTTCTAGACCAATTTCAAAACAAAGAAGTAGGGACGGCCTGGAAGATATTGAAAGACCAAAGGATGAAGATGATGTTCGGATATCCGTCCCAACAAGAAGATTTTACCCTAAGCTCCACCCACCTCCCTCAAGATACAATATACCGTATGATTCAAGGAGATGAAAACGCAAGATCCGAAAATACAAGAAGGGAGACTTAGTGTGTGATGTGGGATATCTGAAGCAGGAGCCTACAAAATGCAAAGGGAAGTGTCAATCTTGGTTCGGACCTTTGAGGTGAGAGAATGGAATCAAAGAAATGACTATATTACTTGTCCATCTTTGAAGGAAGAAGGCTTCAGGCCACCCCTGCCATGACGCCAAACGCCACCAAGGTGGTGGGACATGATCATACGTAAGTAATCACTTCCTCATTGTTTGTTGTTTCATCATATATATGCATCTTGTTTTGCTCTTTTCTTGTTTTACCGCCATATGCATACATTTATTTATCACTATATGCACATTTTCACAGGCGCGATGTTTTCAATGCGGCAAATACTACCCCGCCTTTTGGTCGCCGATGCCTTTGTCAAGTGTGAGCTGTGTCATGCCTCTACTGTGAGATTGTCGAGGTTCACGCACTCTGCATGTACCGCATGTCCCCCGAATAGAGCCGATGTTATCCCCGCATATTCAGGGGCTAACTAGGAGACGTCTTGAGGCCCATGATCCTGCATATGGCACGAGAGCGGATTGATTGAAAGATGGCCCTTGAGGGCCATCTTTCTTCTTCTCACCATCTTGTCTCACAAATAGTAATTGTTCTCCATCACCGGGCTTTGTACTGTGAAAGGCACTTGCTCCATGAGGTGGTATCATCCGGTAACATGGTGGTATGTGCTCATATTTGATCATTATAACCTCTGGTAATGATTAGGTCCCTTTCTATCGGAAGACCGCTTGGATCTTACACTAATCCACTTGACCACCGTATGGGTAAATTACGGGGTAGCCATAAGTTGGTATTCATGGGTTTTGGTTAGCCACCATAATGGTGAGCCATCACACCAGCCCCACCATCTTATCACTTTACATATTATACCCCACTCATCCATCCTTTATATTCCCCTAGTTCCCGCTGATGACCTTCCAGTGGTACATCTTGTCTTGTGGGAAGAAGGCTAAAGGCCCGTGGGTAAAAGCAGCCGGTAAAAAGATAAAAGCCATAGGAAATGGTAAAATCCAGGAGATGTCGTGGATCCCCTGAGAAGGCAATAAAAGTCTCTCGATAAGAAAACCAAGGGACCCTAAGAAATGATAACAAATAAATGCAAGACCTAACCGGGAGGATGGGAGGTCTCATCACAACAGCCGCCCATTATACCATAGGTATCCAGCAAGATGACATTGCCACTATCTCGTCAACACCAAACCAGTATGTGCTGACCTTTGGTTGTACGGCCGTGCCATGGGTCTCATCAATGGTGCCATCCTGGTTTCTGCTAATATATTAGTGGTAACGTCATACCGGGCCACCGCTTCGGCAAAGGTTCCCTGGCCAAGGCTTGTAGTAAAAAGCAAAAAAGAGCAAGGCAAAGGGGTTTGGAAAAAAATGCATCCATGATGGTACAACTCACCTCCTACAAAAACACCCACAGACAACACCACCCCCAGGTCTGACTATGACTTTGTATCCAAAACCATATCATCTCATACATGGCTTGTAAACACCTTTGAGGATCCTTTCCATTTCTTGTGGGTATTAGCCCACAAGCCTCGGCTCTTTAGCTTGCATAGTGTGGGTCTCTGTAATGTCTTTGGAGCTCTTAGAAGATTTGTTAGGGATTTGGCGTATGTTTTGATAATTTTAATGATGAGATGCATTTTACATTGCTATGATGTCTAGGGACTCACGAGCCCATGGAGGGCGTACTCGTTATTGCTGCAGGACCATGCTCCTGCTTGACGTGCCGAGGATCAAAAAGTGCACATGGTAAGATGATTTGGGTTCGACCTCCGGAATAAGAGCCCATCGATGGTTGCCGATGGCGTGAGGCGGAAGGAGTTGCACGAGCTCCCTGTACCGTAGGGAGAAGAAGGACGCTCCCCATCGTGATGCTGGCAGAGATTTGACCCATGGGGATCAGCCCTCGTGATGGGACGATGGTCTTGGTGATCGACACCACCCGTGGCAGCTTGGACGATTTTGATATTACGTGGCACAAGTATTAGGCTTATTTGGCACGGACAAGCGGACCGTGAAAACATTTTGCCCTTGGATTGATCATACCTCTAAAGGCCAACGCCTTCCATAGGGCTTCTTGACGCTTCCATTTTCTGCTCATTTTGGCAATTTAACATTTAAAAGTGACAAATGATTGAATATTGTAATGTCAGACTTGTTGGTTGTTTTTAATGACTTATTTTGTAATTTAAGGTCATAAGAATGATATAATAGAGGACGCTATTCTCATTTTCTCATCATACTGTAAAAACTTCTGTTTCTGGAGAGATATCTTTCTAGCTCTTGTCTTCATTATTTTTAATTTTTTTGAGTGAGGCAACTTGGAGGATTATTCTTTGGCATATGGTGCTATTTATCATTGGAAGGTTTTTACAACTAGGGAATGATTATGTTTCTTCATGAATTTGTAAGTGTTTTTTCTCTTCAAAACTTCTTTAGTTAATGGTTGTGGATTAAATATCTTGCATATATTGTTACTTTGTTATTATTCGCTTAATCTTTAAACCCTAGGGAGCCAACACACAAGTAGGTTGTGGCTTCATGTCCCCATGATGTTTATAGCCATTTGATTAGAGAAGTTTTAGCCTAGCCATAGCTACACTAGACTTCCTCTTCTTGAGTTAGTTTGAGCAATAAGTTGAAGAAAAGAAGGCAAATTTAGGCCTAATTTGTTTTACACCTAGGGTTTGAAAAGCCTTGTTCTCATACAACACTTTTCAGCCATAGGTTTGTGCTATAAGCCAGCCGCTTTGCCAAAAGAAGTCTATGAAAGAAGAGAAAGCCTTAGGCCTAGTTTTAGGCCACACACCTATTTAAGTCTTCTTCTTAGGGTTTGTTCTTATGGCCCCATATGCCACTATTAGATTCAAGTCCTTGTCCCTTAGGTTTAAATACTGTTCCAAGCCATTAGTCTCACTTCAATTGACTCCATTAACCTGCACTAG
Organism: Picea sitchensis; assembly: GCA_010110895.2. NCBI lineage: Eukaryota > Viridiplantae > Streptophyta > Pinopsida > Pinales > Pinaceae > Picea > Picea sitchensis. The sequence goes on along the minus strand of SNQJ01S0138768.1, from coordinate 10,141 downwards.
TCTGTGAAGATAATCTTGAGCTTGTTTGTGCCTAAATATTCTTTCAAACTCTTCTATTTGAAACCCTAATCCAACCTAACGCCTAACCCTAGCGACTTAACTAACCCTAATTGATGATGACGCCTTGCCTATTTTAGATTTGTGTTTGGATAGAAAGTTATGGGCCGAGTCATCTCATCATCATAGCCATAGAGGTTTCATAAATTTTCATTGGTTAAATTAGCTAAAACGCCCACTTCTTGGCTAGCTAACCCTAAACCTAATGCAGTTGAATACTATAGGTGACGCCACACTCTTGATCTTGCTTAGGCTTAAACGCTAGACTTTTCTCACCTATTTGGATAGACTTGAGTCATTAATTACTTTTGGTAAGTTTTATTAAGGAACGCTCCACTCATTGTCTTCAATTTAACCTATCAATTAATGCCATTTTATCTATAGTACAAATAATATTGGTATCAAAGAGTGAAATATTATTTATATGAGCTTCGATTTGAGCATGTTTATCGCATTGTGATATAATACAAAGAATTGATTTGCACGCTGATTTTTCCATAATTTTATGCATTTATTGAAGAAGTGATAAAGTCTTTTGTCTTTATTTAGCAATCATTAACTTCACAATTGCATTTGATCACGCTCATACATACGCAGGATAGTCATTGATTTCATGAAATACTAACCCACCGCAAGCAATATTTTCTAGTTTTGTTTGTCTTGTCCGCAAGCAGTGCCCCATCGCTGAACATCTCCTTCGACTATCTCCATTGTAGTAATCATGGAAAGGAATTCTACTCTTGATCCATTATATATCTTTTAGCCCTTCTCGTAAAACCCGTGACATATAGGACGCCTCCCTTGGACTAGCCATCCTAAATAGAAAGAGCTTCCATCGAGGTGACAGTGGGGGGAAGCTCCTGTTACTTCAGCTTTTAAGTCTTGACTCAAGCTTACTTAGACTCCTTTCCTACAAAACCGCATGATAACAGAACCATGCATGTGCTCGTGTTGTGTCTCTAGATTTCAGGAACGCTGTAGGCCACTTAGTTTGCGAGGTGGCAAATAGGAAATTGTTGAGTAATATTCATAAGAAAATTCCAAGACAGATCGGTATTGTACACAATTATCACTTCCTTTTAGTTGTTAGTAGGGTGACTTAGGAGTATACAATTGAAGTTCAACGACATGCCTCTGTGATCAACAAGGGATTGCAGATTGGGGATACAGGATCAGATTGCACATATGCATTACTAGAAGATCAGCATTATAAATATAGTGTTATATTGTAATCTTTTGGCAAATTATGGCCACTTGGATTAGCTAAAACACTTTGAATACGTTCAATCTATTGTTTTCAGTGTTGTGTTGAATAAGTTCAATTTATTATTTTTATTGGAATATGTCAACATAAATATGTACAGAATCACAATTTTTTATTGTTTAAATTTGTATTTTTAATGTAGAAATGGATCAGCCTGTTGAAAAATCACTAAAGCATTCAGGATTATATAGAATTAACCATTCAAATTCGCACATACAACAATTTCTGACCAGATTTTAGGAAAATATCCCAAAATAAACCAAAACTTAAAACCTTTAAACTGTATTTATTTTCTTTGAATATAAAATAAAATGAAATATATTGAAAATTTGGATTGTAAAATTGTAAATTAGCTTTCTCAGAAGTTCCTTGAAGTAAATCCCAATATGTTGAAGATTTGGAGGGTAAAATTGTAAAGAAGATAGATTGGGATGATTGAAAATTTGTAAATAGTTTATGTGCATTTTTTAAATTGTGATGAAAATGTGTCTGCTTAATAAATAAGATTATTGTGAAAATGTGGGTGCTTAATAAATATAATGATTTCCTTCAATTGGTGCACTTAATAAATAAGATTATTGTGAAAATGTGGGTGCTTAATAAATATAATGATTTCCTTCAATTGGTGCACTTCAATTCAATCAAATTCATTTCAAGTTCACTGAATATGAATATGGTTGGTGAACTTCAATTCCATAAAATTCATTTCAACTTCAATTGGTGCACTTTAATTCCAATCAAATTCATTTCAGTTCACTGAATATGCTGGTAATCTCTCAAGTTCATGTACCATTTCAACTTCACTGAATATGGTTTAAAGGGTTAAAAAGCATTGAGTCAATCAGTAACAGAGTCACCTGGATCCATGCCCAAGTGGGTAAAGAAACATAACAGAAATATTCAATTCTTAAACAAAAGAAAAACAACACCCTTTCGCATCATGGATGTAGTAGAACCAAGAAGGCTTACCTGGCCAAGCTGGGTTAAAAAGTTGGGCATCTCAGGTGTACTGCTGCCAATCTGGCCGAATGTGAAGGCAATGATAACAGCTGCCAGTAAATTGGTGATAGAGTAATCAAGATAAGTGTGCTGTGGAAGGCGCCCCCGTCTCTCCAGTAAGGTCATCACAGCAGGCCATGTTCCCAAGAAGCAAAGGGCACCAAGCATCAAAGCTATGGCTTCCCCCTTGTCCTCCACCACATACATGGCTCAAAATACAGGGACGCCCACAAGAGAAAAATCACTATTTCCTCTGGACACCAATGAAAATCAATCAAATCGATCTAAACTAAATGTCAGATTATTTCACATAAGAGGTCTGCAATAACAGGCAGACTGAAAGATGACATCCTTCAAAGTCAACAATGCAAATGCACGCTGAAGTTCTAAATTCAACTCCTGCCAACCGATGAATGAAACCTTTAGCCAAAATTTGAATATTCAATTTGTCCAAGCCCGACTGATTGATATTTATTTTGTTTTATTTTCTTGTGTTGGGATCTCCGGGATCCTCGTTGTGGGTTCAGATTCATTATTGAGAAAGAGATATTCTTTGTCTAGACGTGCCAAGTTGCCAAGAATGGAAGCCCAGTCTGCCCTGTTAATGTAAGATTTTAATAATGGGATTAGGGAATGGAATCCATGGATTTGACAGCGAGGGAACCTTGAGAAAAAGTGGACATTGAAGCGTACGCAGGTTAATAATCAATCAATCATTTCAGGTTTTCAGTGGGTCCATTTCATAGTTTTCAACGGTGTCTTAGTTTGAGCATTAAGTTGGGTGATATTCTTTCAACGAACTTCAAAAACTGAGAGAGATATTGTTTTTATTATTCACGGACCATATTCCTCTTTCAAACATAATGTTACATGGAATTGGATTTAGAGATAAATCTATGATTTTGACGAATGAGATTTAATTTAATTTTGAAAAAGAATTCAACATTTTTTAAAAACATGCTGTTACATGAAATTGGATTTATAAATAAATCTCTCATTTTGATGAAATTTAATTTATTTGAGAAAAGAATTTTCAAACACTTTAAAAATTAATATATGTTATTATAAAGATGGTTTGTAATATCCCATAAATAATTAATAAAAGTAAAAGAAAATTTACAAAGCATTAAAATTGTTTAAAATGTTAGTATGGGAGTATGAGATGTTACATGAAATTTGATCTATAAACAAATGACTTTGATAAAAATAAATCTTCAATTTTTTTTTTTAAATATTATTTTAAAGAAGAAGAAAATGAATCTTCATGAAATCAAATATAAATATATAAAGCTATTGTAAGTGAAGGGTGCTTGATGGTCCTAGAGGAACTTGAGAAGTAGAATCTTATTGGAATCTTGGCACCACCTTGAATAACAAAGTCGAAGCTTATGCAGTCTATTAGGAGGTGCAACCGGTAAAGCAAAAACAAATTACTCATTTGAACATTGTGGGTGATTCCTATTAGCCCCATTTTCAGGGATACAACTAAGGAGATGATGTCTCAGAACCCTCTGTGTTGCGATATGGAGTGCTGAGACCACATGACTAGTAGTGTCCACTTGGACATATGGAATCTCACTATATCACCACAATTTGGATCCATCATCAGCACATCCACCACAACTCAGCCTAACCTCCTGAAGGCACATAATCGGTTCCACATGTACAAGTCATGTTTTGTGGTAGGTAATCACCCTAATTTTTGAGGCATTTAAGCATGTTGTACTGAAGTTGCTTTTGATTATAGAACGCTTTTTTGGACATTATGCTTTTGACCCTTTTCACCTTGGTGAGTGTCATCGATTTCTAGTAAGTGGCCAAACTTTTGGAAAGGTGCAATTGTGGGTCCCTTGAGGCTCACCGTGAATATCTCTCAACATATTTATCGCTTTCCTTCATTGCATTCCCATCTCATTGCCCTCTTTAAAGCTATTTGATTCTTAGTGACCTAAGAAGGGCATGTAAATTTCATTTCATGGGAAGAAGGGGCTAAAGGACCGTGATGCAGGGTTAGCAAAAGATAAAGTTTCAAAATATAAACCTTCTAGATGCTCACCCAAACAAGTCCCAAGAACGATGAATTTCTTCTCTCAAAAGAATTGAAGGCCTCCAAAAGATCAAACACATAGTAAATATCTCGCTTGAATGAAAAAACTAACACTAGTGTTATAACGCTTTGATGGTTACCCCTATGGCACCTTGTGGACCTCCTCTTTCAAGTGACACTATGTTACCGCCATCCCAGCTAATCGATTCATTATTGGGAGTGCACACTTGTTTGGATCATTAATTAATTAATAAATGGCAATAAAATGGCTTGGAAAAAGGCTGCATTGAAGAAGAAGGTGCAACACATCCCCTACAAAGTGTTGAATTTCTCACTAGTTCAAGCTCATGCTTTTAATTTCAATTTTTTGTTTAACATTTGCTTGAACCATAAACACTGCAACAACAAGAATTCAGTCGCATTAAACCAAGATCACAAGAAGAATAACCATGCACAAGAACACAAGAAGTATCTTGAGAAATCCTTCAATAAGGGAAGAAAACTCAGCTATCTTTGTTATATATTCTTCAAGAGAAAGACCTTCCACACCATCACCTCAAACCTAGCACACAAGAGGGTCCTATAATTCTCATAATTTCAAACCACAACTTCTCAAATCATGAGATGACACAAGGATAAGGTGTTTCCTCAATGGGATTCACCTTTATTTATATAAGATTTATCACATCAAATGATGTGTCTATTGGCACAATAGGGTCGACCTCATTCTAATATAATTAATAATTATAATATTAATTATCGCTTACATTAATTATCTTTCTCACTCTTATGAGGGCCAATCTGTATCCTTTACATCACAATTAGGGTTACAGTAATTCACTTTAGACAATATAGCAGGATCCCATTAATAACTCCACTAGTGCTCACCACTAGGCATGTCCACTGCGTCAACCATAAGGACGCCAAAGTCAATGATTCTATCTCAATCAAGGCTCCCATAGGAGAATCATCCAACACACACATTCACTAGTGCTCACCACTTCAGGGATCACGGCCCTGTGTTTCAACCACGCGGGACTTCCCTACTCTAACATATCTCTATCTCACCAGTCTCACAGAGAATCATTCGAGTATCATCTCAACTCTCCATTTGCAGGGAGAATGAAACCCATCACATGGGCTCCTCACCCCTCACAAGTTAACATCAAGCTTCATCTCAAATGATACAATCTGCCTCATGGGAATATTCCCTCTCATGGGCACACATCACTTCATCTACTTTAGAGAGAATGTGACACACCCACCATGGGTATCTTCCTTCTCGTGGGCACACACAACGCTTCATCTTCGCCTCAAAGAGAACCACACACCCAACTTATGGGCATATTCCCTACATAGGGGCACACAACTTTCCTTATCTGTCTTAGAGAGGAACCAAAGACCCATCTCATGGGCACACCCAACTCATGGCCTTCCTCCTCTGCATGACTCACTCAGGATGTGTCCTAGAGGATGTCTCACGCAATAATCATCAACATGAAGGAAAACCACAAATGAGATAATACTTAGCCCCTCAGGTGTAATGAAACTCATTTGACCCATGAATTTAAACCCTTTATCCACCTCATCATCCACTCCATGACCTTGAAGGGGTGTCCTTGGGAGAATCCCCCTACTTGAGGGTTTTGGTCTACCCAATAGGAATTTTTATGACACCCCTCCCATACCTGGAAGTCCTGGTTAATTGTATATGGTCTTTGAGCATTTTTTTAATTTGTTGAGGTAGTTTTTGATGCACATGTTTAGGTGCTTCATTTATTAGATGTGAAGTTTCACTTTCCACATGATATTTTTATTTGAGATCTTTGGAGGGTGTACCTATTTGTTTTGCAAGACCTTGCTTAATTGCTTTTGGAGGAACAAGCCTAGTTTGGTCTTCCATGGGTCTTTGAACTCACATATTGATGTGTCAAGGGACTCACAATTTATCACGACATGACTTGACTTTGGAGGCCTATAATACACCTTGAAGGACCTCACCATGCCCCTCACACAAGTCAAATGAATTGCTTTGGAGGCCAAAAAACGTCACCTTAAGGGGATTGGCTTCATTCTTGAGACGGTTTTGAGTTGTGATGAGGACATATGGCACATTTTTGAAGGAAGGAAGTTTGAACCATGAGGAAAAGGCTTGGATGAATGCCATGGCCTTGATCCCTTAGGCCATGCATCCTCAACCCAACAACTTGCTCCCAAGTGCCAAACTGCCCTGAAGAGGCACTTTGCAAGTTAGGCTTTTATGTGCACTAGGAATTAAAATATTATCATTGGTTTAAGGGTAAGATAAGGGTTGTTGACTCATTATATTATGTTTTACCTTAATTTATGTGGACAAACTATGCTAAACATTTTGTATAAAATAGAGATCATGTGAATCTCATTTCAACATAACTCTCCCATTGTGAGAAGTACTCTCATTGAAATTCTCTTGGAAATTTTAATATCTCTCTTGTGCAAATTTTTGGTGTTTTCCTTGGTGAATGGATGAAGTGAAGTGATACACACCTCTTGAAGGCTTGTTTCTTTGCTCTTGGATGGTAATTTGCATGGTGAATTAAGGTTTGACATCTCTTTCTTGTTAAGGAAAAATCTGCATGTGTTAGTTATTTCTTGCTCATTATTGGTAATTGTTGGTGGAAACCATAGGATGAGTATGTTGTATGCACCCTCCATCAAGTTTCATCTAAATTGTTATGTTACAAGTCATTCTTGAATTAGAAGGGGTTGCTAGGAGAAGTACAAGTGTGTACACCCTCCCAGATTTACCCTAAGTTGGTTGGCATACCCTAGGAGCAGAGGATTTGACCCCTAGGGATTTTGTTGATCCAACTTGTGTTTTGAAGACCCCATTCACCCAATTTTAAAAGGCACTAATCTGATTTTTGTATTGGAGAAATAAATTATTTGCTTCGGTAGATGTGATTTAATGAGATACTAATCTTGTTTCAATTAGAAGGGCTTGTCATACAATTAGGGTGTCTTGATTGGTCTAGTCTTCTTAGAGTTATAGCGTCTGGCTAAAAAGTTGCTGTTCATTGGGCTGCAACAAGTTTTCCTCTTTTTACCACTTGTAACTTGTTTTCAACCGCCAAAATTACAAAGTTTGCCAAGATAATCTACTAAGCCTAACGCATCTTTTGGGTGGACTCTTTGTAAGTTTCGGTGGTTGGATTTAATACAAAGTCATATGATGCAAAATATTTTGCAAACACTTTATTAGCAACCTTGTTTCATTGCTAAAGTCCTGTGCTTTCATTCTTGAGTATCACTAGTGTTTATTTAACTTATCTCTTGCATCATTTGTTGGACTTTTAGCAATTGTTTAACAACTTTAACACTTATTTTCTTGTTGATATACATTGTTGTTTAATGCTGCACTAGGACAACAAGATTAACCTGCTTGTCCACCTAACATTGTACACATATATTGGCTTTTTCTTGTGTCTCATGTAGGTACACCACTCTTCACATGGACTCTTACCACTTGGAAACCTTTGGATACCACCAAGACCCTTTCTCAAGCCTTTTCCTTATACATTTAGTAGTTTGACCTAGGGCCCATTCATACATATCACTTTTCATATCATTTCCCTAGGGTTTCAAGATCCCCTTGAGGTGATTCTATCAGTCCTTAAAGTGATGGGAATACCTACCTAAGGTGATAGAGGATAGGTTTTCTCAAAGTTGTCATTTGCGGTCGGGTCGATTTTCCCAACCTAATAACTTCAGTAATAACATTTTGGCGTTGTTGCTAAGAAGGATTTTGAATCCTCTTCCAACCCCTAACCACACTTTAGCAAGCCATCTCAAAGCCTTTCCCTAGATTGCTCATGACTCCACCTTGATGAGCTCTTCTTGTCATCTGTGACTCCACTTCCTAGAACCCTCCTTCCCTTAATACTTTTTCCCCCAGGGAGGTTCAAACCTTCTAAGATTTACCAAAGAAGGCTCAAGTCTCCCGTTATCAAAACCCTCTTCCATGGTACCCTTCCCATTGATTTATTGGCTCACCCTTGGGAAAAAATCCTCTACAAACCCCTTTAACATGGCTACCATCCCTAGATACCCCAACACAATGCCAAAAGAATCAAACAAGTGGTTTCCAAAGTTCTCAGGAAACAATGTAGCGATTGTTGAAGATAATCTCTACACCATAGGTCAAGACATGGATAATGAAGAAGTTGAGCATGAGGATGTATCCATGAAGCTACTAGCTTCATCATTGACTAAAGAAGCTCTCAGATGGTTCAGGGTCTTCCTGATAATCACATCACATCCTATGAATACTTTTCCAAGTTATTTAAGAGAAGATGGACAACGAAGAAAGACAATGGGATGTTTGTAGCTCAATTCAATCAGATAAATAAAAATGAGAACAAGACAGTGAATGAATTTGACACCAGATTCGACATATTATATAGTCATATTCCGACAGATTTGCGTCCTACAACAACAACAATTTGTCTCCTTTATGTGAATGTTTTTGATGGACAATTTTTCTTTATTCTGAAGGAAAAGAATCCCACTTCTTTGGCACAAGACAAAGAGTAAAATGTTGATATTAAAGAAAATATCCTTGAAATGAGGGTAGATCCTTTTCGCTATCCCTCGTAATAAGGAATAAGTAAATACTAAGGCTTCCACTAGCAGTGCTCCCGATCCGATTTCCCTCTTGAGTCAGAAGATATATTAGATGAGTATTCAATTTGTCCAAGCACAAAATCAAATCATGGGTTGTTTGACTATTGTGGAGAGAAATCAATCTGCCTATAGACCTTAGTTTACCAAATAGCAGAGAGAAGCCACAAGTTGAAAACCAAGGCCTCAACAAGAGGCAAAGGTCCCAGATAATTTGAAACCTATTGGGATGGTTGACACATGACAAACAACTTGGTGTCTTCCATTCCAAGAACCTCACAGAGAAGATGAGTGTTCCCGATGAGATGAAGATTCTCCCGAAAGTATGAATTTCATGGATATGATTTGTAATTTCCAAGAGGAAGAAGTCACACAAGAACAGATCGATGAAGCCATAAGACATGGGGAAAGAGAGGGGAGACTATGGGCCTTGAATCAATTGACAGACGATCAGAGGAAGGAGCTAAGGAAGAGGGAATATTTTACCTACACTAGAATAAATAAAGCTTCATCCCCTCCATCACAACTTGCCACTCCTCCTCCATCAACAAAGAACTGTGAAGGAAGTCTTGTGTTCATGTGGGACAAAAAGAAGGGCAAGTCCAAGTATGACTAGAAGGATGATAGCTCATGGCTTGGCCCTTACATCATCAAGAAGAAGTCTAATAAAGAAAAGTATTATTTGACAACTTTGGATGGGAGAAAGATGCCATTACCAGTGGATGGATCTCTTCTCTGACCTTATGTTCAGGTCACTTGACTTCTTCAGGGCTCAGGCCCCAGGTAAGTAGGTAGCTCATATTTCTTTCCTTGCATTTTCATTTTGATCACTCATATTAGTTTAGATGCATACCATATTTCATTTTTCTCTACTTGCATATTGATTTCATGCCTAGTTTAGATTTTTTTATAAAAATGCTAAAATTTTCTTTTCTAGATCAATTTCATTGTTGGTTTTGATGTATATGGACAAAGGGTGATAGAACCACCCTAGATTTTACAGTATTTTGTTTCAGTGTAGGAACATGTCTACCAGGATATGTTGTGGTTCTCATGCACTCTACGACGAGCACATGTCCCCAAGTAGGAGCCAGATGTTATCCCCATTTTGTGGG
>SNQJ01S0138767.1:7128-22368 GCA_010110895.2 Picea sitchensis | reverse complement strand
ATTGGAGTTACTCCGATGGCTACATTGGAAACATGACTTCACGTAGTATCCTGATTGGTTTAATAGTTAGGGTAGGTTTAGGAATAGGTTTTCTTGTAGTTTTATTTCTCACTATTTCTCTTTGTAATAATGCAGTCATGAACGCAAGTGGGTGCACCACGAGAACCATAATACGACTGTTGGCAGGGAAGTCTGCTTGATCCTTTTCTCTTTGCTTTTAGTTGAGGCTCCTCACTTGTAATTACACGGACTGATAAACCACAGTGCAATGAATGCAAGTTGTGGCTCAACCGATATTATACAGACGTCCCTTTTCTCCAATCCCGAATCAAGTCCTTGGAGGACCGAGTAAATGTGTTAACCAAAGAAAATGATAGACTGCAAGCTAATGATAAAAGGCAGAAGACCACAAGCTCTGTCATTTTTAGAAATGTAGAGGCGGCCACTGCCATTGTCAATTCAAAAATAGCTTGATCAAATCGAATCCCTGAAACCGAGGTATGGTGTTTCAAAAGTGATTTTAAAAAGATTTCGTTTGTGTTGAATTAGCATATAGGATTTGGTGGCTCAAATCACATACATTTCTATTTTGATTGAATGAATAAAACACGATTTTGTTTATAATAATAACTAGCTACAGAATCGTGAGATTCTGTATCTAGTTATGAAAATTTGAATTGTTTTGATTTTACAACTAAAATACAATCTGAAAATCATGTATTCTTGTGCATTGACAGGTACACACGAATTTTAAAGGAGATTGGATCGACTGTGGCATCTTTGAACATTCTTTTTCTTTACATAGTTTTGGATTAGGCTGTTAGTCTTAGATAGAAATAAGAATTTGGGAGATTGTATTCCCATAATTTTTTCAATAGTTTTGATAATTTCCACAAGGAATGTTTTGTTCCTGTGGCCTTTATATATGTATTATTTTTGTAAACAAAGATCATCGTTGCTTGGGAGCAGAGACTATGGATTGGTGATTATTCAGACTCGAATGAAAGTAGATGTTTGTATGGCTTTAGCTTCAATATATCATAATTTTGTTCAAGTTTGTTTTGGTTCATTTCAATTTGTAATCAAATTTTTGATTACTTTAGATATCATAATTTGTTACAGGTTGATGTGATATGATTTATATAGCGTCCATGTTTTATGTTTCTCATTTTTTATACAACAATTAATCTGTTCACATTTGATAATTAGAAGGTTGATCTTCTTCATTTAATGAATAGTAATACGCAAATTTTCATACTCAGATTTATCTTAATATGATCATTTGTTAAATTATAAATTGATGTTGCTATATGTCTTGCTTGTTTTGTCATTAGTATTCAAGCATCATTGCTTCCTGTTTACGAGAATCATTTGGAAAATCTGGTGCGGGTTGCCCCCCATCAAACAGTGAAATCGAGTACTGTGCACAGGACGAATAGGAAACGCTATTACAGGTCAGTCTGTTAGTGCTATTCAATTAGTTTAGTTAATATATAAATTTCTTATAATTTGAACACGTTTCACTGTTCATTTTTGTAGTTTAGATTTATAGTTAGGATTATTATTTTGATTTCTTAGCTTAGATAACTGTCATTTCATTTCTTTTTCATAAAAGTTATAAAAATCAAAAAATACTAGCTTCACTGTCATAAGACAATTCATATATGATTTTGCAGATTTCGATCAAAATTTGCATTTTGTGAATACTGTATAGATAACATAGATTTAATCATATCAATACACTGTATATTTAATAAGTAGAATTACTATTTTATAAATATTAATTTACAAACTATGAATATATATTAGACTTGTATATAGATTGCAGCAGTTGTTTTTTCACTTAGTTAGTTTCTTTAGTTTAGTTTTTTTTTTTACTTTCCTAGGACTTAGATCGGCTAATGGAGCCGCTAAACCCATCAGAGTGGATTAATCCAAACGGCTTGGGTTATTTAGACAACCCTGGACCAGACTCGCTCTTCCAGTTGACAGACGATCAATTTCGCCCGTCAACAACTGTGAAACTATTAATGATAGACTTGAACTTTTAAGACATATGAACCTATGTGAATGTCAATTCTATGAATGTTTAACGCTATTTGAATTATGATGGATATTATGCAATCTATTTATAACTTGAAAATTTTGACATTTAAAGTTGTTGGTACATGGATACCGGATTTAGATTATGATTAAATGCATTCATGCAATGATAATGCATGGATATGTATGAGTTGTGTTATAGACTAATCTGCAGGTCAAAAGGCTATGAAATAGCCAAAGAATAATGATGATAAAAGGTTGATGTTGTGAACATGGACCAAGAAACAATATGGTATAAATTTTGTATGTGAAATTATATTGGTTCAAATGCATTGCTATGATATGTGGACAAGTGCATTTTTTTTTTTTTTTTGCCAGGTGGTGAGACTGTTAAAAACTGAATATATGATGACAAATTTCCCAGAAATATAGTGCCACTGTATGGTCCATGGTAGGGTGTTGACCCTAGTTCTATTAGGACGGGTGGAGTCATTTCCCACCGTGTATCCTTTGAAACCTAGAGTCATGGGAGGATGATGTTAACTCATGTTCCCCTAGACGTGTGATGATGATTGTCAATTGCCTACTAGGGAAGCTTGGCCAAGAGAGTTGACACTTCCGCTTACGAGTTCTATTTGAAGTTAGGTCAATATAGTTGACGCTCCAAGATAGTCTAGGATAGGAATGATAGGGATGGAAGATGGAAGTAAGTTAGGGAGGAAGGATTACAAGAAGTAGTTGAGAGTGTGTGAGGTTTCTCCTTATAGAAGAATTTCTTGATTTCCTCTTTTTGAAAAAAATATATGTATATATGTATATTTATATTTACTTAACTAAACTACAATTATCTAAGTGAATGTTGCTTGTGCTAAATTATTGTAATTGAGGGATTTCGTGAACATTTTAAATAGTTTACTATCTTTTATGACATGAATGGTCTTTTTGATTGGATTGGAGGCATACAAGAATTACTTTAGGTGTGATAATTATTTTTATTAGTACATGTACGAGTCTTGTATGTGCTAGCTACACATGTATGCCTTGCACATGTACACTAGTATGTACAAGTGTTTTATATTGATGATGTTGATTATTTGTTGCAAATGTTTGAATCGTGTGTCATTACCCTTGTATTGTAAATTACTCTAACTTTGGGATGAAGTTTCTTGAAGGGTGGATGTATGTAACAACCCAAATTGATTAATTTTATCATAGTTTTTAATTTAAATTTAATTAATTATTAAAATATATTAATGAGTCTTTTATTGTTTTATTATTAAAAGGTGGGTAAAGTAATTAGTGGGGGGATAAGGATGTTGGGGAATTAAGGGGGGGATAAGGTTGTTGGGAATTAATGAGGGGGGTTTGAAAGAGGAGGATAAGGAAGAAAGGGAGGACTTTGAAGAGGATATCATTTTTTGTTTCAAGATTTCTGAAAGATAGAGGAGGAAATTGGAAGAATTGTTTTGGGGAACTCTCATTGGGCACTGCTGTTGCTGAGAATTTTGGGCTAGGGGGCCAGGAAATCGCAAGGATTCCTGGAGCTAGGGAGCCAGAGAGGTTGTTCCTAGTTGGTTGGGAGGTTAATATTCAGTCTGGGAGGATTAGACAAAAAATGGACTAGATAAACCAACCTGCAGGTGGAGGTATGTATTATTATGTTGTTATCATTATTATGTCGTTGCTGCTAATATTATATGTTGTTACTGTTTATTCCCAGTTTATTCCAAGTATAAGAAAATCATGAAAGAAATTCTAAATGGAATTTTAAATTTAGTCATTAAAGTAAGAGATTTTAGAAATTTTTTAATTACTTTGAGTCTTGAAAATAACCAGGCTCTACAATATTATTGACTTTATTTAGGTTTAATTCTGGTTTGACTTTGAGCGTATCACATATATTCCCATGCTCATCGGTTCAATACCATAACCTTATAGACTGTTCGTCGATCTGAAGCCTCTGTTGTAAGAATTCTTTAATTCTACTAGTTATTTGGACAGGAGGAGTACATATTGTGGGTCTCGCATCTTCATAGTCCATGCTCTCAGCCTGGTCTTCAAGTTGATGGGCACCCATGCTAGCCTCTATCAAATGTTCTTCATTACTTCCTTTGGGGACCGCCACGACTACTATTATTTCCAAATCTAGTCGATTCCTGTCAGACATAGACTGCTCATGCGCTCTATCAAGCTGGTCCTCCCTAGCTATTTTTCTATTCAAATTCCGATTGTTCCACATATTTCATATCTCCTCTCTTTTCTTTTGCCTCTTGTTTTGCTCCAATTTTTGGATGTCGATCGTTTTGTTATAAATTTTATTTTTTCTAGAAGACATTTATGCTTTAGTTGAATGAACGTTGATATGCTCTTCATTTTCTTATGACATCTCACATATCACTCGACCCCTAATCATCACCCTGAATTACTCGAAGTCAATGGGGTTGGCCATATTTATTGGTTCATAAAGTAATCCCAAGCTTCTTTTGTATCTTAGCACCTTGATTCTAGGAATTCTTCTCACTTCTCATCTCTCTCTTCCCAGTTACTATTTTATGGTGGTGTACCTAGTCGGGGTCAATACTCAACAATGTCACTGAATCCTTTGTTGAGTAGAAATTTATGAGTCAATATAGTTGTTTAGCTCTGTGTATAATTTGTATTTTATTGTGTTGATGGAAGTTCAATGCTCAATAGCTTGTTCTGTTATATAATCTTCGAAAATTCTTTCAACCCACTCATACAAGTTCTTCCATCTACCGTTTGTAAGCTTAAGCATTAGTTTCTCATCCGTAGTCAATTTACGCATTACCATATTTGTTTATGTACTCAAATATGGATTCTGGGATAGCCTCTAGGAATCGTTCGTGAGTTTCTGAGAAGAATAGTGATCTTGCTTCTGCTAATGTGAGGTTGTTTCTTCTTGCATAATTCTTGATGTAATTTTCAAGTTTTCGCTCCCACCATTCATGTATGTCTTGTAAATTTATCATCTATGTGATCTTTTGCATGCCCAAGTTTAGAACTACCGACAACATAACCAATGTTGTAATCTAGGGAAAAATAGGGAAGCTTACCAGTAGTCCATCACAAGAGAAACATAGATATTACATACATACATCCATAAGTAAAGACACACATAAAGTAGTGGAAGCCCAAGAATAAGTATTTTATTAGATATGTGTCTAAACAACACAAAATAGACACTTTACTTGATACATGATCCTCTTTTTATACATACATATTCAGTTACAAGGCAATTGTAATTACTTAACTTCTTGGGGCGGTTGACTTAACCCACACTTTGACCGAATTGTATTTCTGACTTCTGCAGTCGATTGACTAATTCTTAGTCGACTGTCGGGTCTAGTTGACATAGTCGAATATCCCCTTACAAAAAAATCTATGGCTGAGCTCTACACATTGATGGTGTTTTTGAGAGCATTTGGGGTATTTGAATTTTGAGCATTTATGGATCCTCTTGGACCTCTGTGAGCATTCCAAATCCTCTTGTATCTCTATGAGATTTCCTTATATCATCTTGGATCACCTACACAAATAATATAACTGAATTGAAGCCCTATTGTTAGGCATTGAAAATGCTTATAATTTAGGCTGCGATCATCTTACTGTTTTTGGCGATTTAGAACTTGTTGTCAATTTGGTTAGAAAAATTTATAGTCTTATTAACAAGTTACTAAAGAGATACACCCAAGTTGTTTGGGCATTGATCAAAAATATATTATCTTTTAACATCACTCATATTAAAAGGGACCTGAATTCTATTGTTGATAGATTCATTGTTTTTGCAACGTCTCCTACAAGACAATTGCTTCCTCAAAGACCTAATTGCACATTATTATCCTTATACATACCTCATATTCCTAACAATGTATATTCTTGGCAGGTATTTCCCGGTGATGAAATCATCTGTGCTTTCTTGCAAAATGAGCTCTATAAGCCTTTAAAAGAAATAATTTCTATTGAAGATAATAAGTTTCCTAAAGGATTGACTCCTCTCGAGAACTCATTTTCCATAAGTGATGTTGGCAACCACAATGATAAGAAGGAAGAGGAGTCAAAATGAAAAATAGGGGATTTAATTCCCTTGAACATTGGGACTCTTGAAGAATCAAACAATTTAAATGTTGGAGTTCAATGTTCCGAAGAAGAAAAGGCTAAATTCATGGATTTTTTCTATGAGTTTAAGGATGCTTTTTCCTGGTCCTATGAGTATCTTCGTGGTTTCAATCCTAATATTACCCAACATGCTATTCCAATTAAGGAAGAAGCGAAACCGGTTAGGAAAAATCATAGACCTATTAATCACAGACTTGAAGCTACCATCAAAAGGGAAGTGGAAAAATTATTGAATACTCATATAATTTTTCTAGTTGAATATTCAGAATGGGTATCTAATCTTGTTCCTGTAAGAAATAAAAATGAAGAAATCAGATTGTGTGTGGATTTTTGTGCATTAAACAGAGCTGGAATTAAAGATCATTTTCCCCTCCATAATATGGAATTAATTTTACAACAAGTTGCTCGATCTTAAATGATGTCCTTACTCGATGGTTTTTCAAGTTATAATCAAATAAGATTTAAAAGAATTGACTATTATAAAACCACATTTATTACTCGTTGCGGCACTTTTTCTTACAAACATATGCCTTTTGGTTTATCTAACTCAGGTGCCACTTTCCAAAGATATAATTCAAATAGATTTTGATGATCTCATCAGTAAGATTATTCAAGTATATCTCTATGATTTAATTGTTTACGATGTAGAAAATTCAGAATGTCTTTAAATCCTAAAAAGTTTGTCTTTGATATTACTCAAGGTAAACTCCTTGGTCATATAGTGTCAAATTATGGAATCAATATAGACCATGAAAGAGTTACCTCAATCCAAAATCTTCTATCTCCTACTTCTAAAAAAGAAATCCAAGATTTCATGAGTACAATAGGTTTTTTAGAAGATTTGTTCCTGATTTGTCTATGATAATTAAACCTATTCACAATATGTTGAAACGAGACCAATAATTCTCATGGATGAAAGATGTTGAAAATGATTTTATGGGAATTAAAAAGGCAATTAGTTTAGCTCCGATCTTGGCGAAAACAAACTTTAATAAGGAATTTATCATTTACACAAACTCAACAGAAGAAGAAATTTTTGTATTCCTTCTGCAAAAAGATGATCAAAATAATGAACAACCTATAACCCATATGAGTTAGAGCTTATAGGATGATGAAATCAAGTATTATTATATTGAAAACAAGCTTATGCGCTTGTTAAGGCTATATAAAAAAAATTCCACTTCATTCTTGGCAAACACATGCAGGTAAAAGTCCCTTTGCTTGCTATCAAGTTTTTTCTTTCATAGACTCATCTTTCAGGAAAAATTGCACATTAGCTTGCAAAGATTCAAGAATATGATTTAATGATTTCTACTTCTAAAAATATTAAGAGACATGCCTTAGCATTTCACTTGGATCAACATACTGAACTAAGTGATTCTTTTGAAGAAAATGAAAATGCTTTATCAGTACTATTATTTATTGAAAATCAAAATCACGAATTCGTTGAACATCATTGGTACAAGGACATAATTTATTACTTACAATATCAAAAATGTCCTGATCATTTAGAATCTCATCAATGAAGGAGGTTACGTCTTGAAGCCTCCAAATATATCATTTTGGGAAATTCACTATTTCGAAGATCTGCTAATGGGTTGCTATTACGATGTATTGATGATATCACAACCCAAAAAATCTTAAAACAAATACATGGATCAACAGACTCAAATTTACACGTTGGTGGTGATTTTGTAGCAAAAACTATTGCTTTCAAAATTTTAAGAACATGGCATTACCGACCTTCTATTTTTCAAGATTCTTTTAAATTTGCAAGGGCTTGTGATAAATGTCAAAAATTGACTAGTAGAGGAGAATTTTTTGCTATGCCTCTGCAGCCCGTTCTTCCTAATTTTCCATTTGCTAAATGGGGTTTAGATTCCATTGGTCCCATTAATCCTCCATCTTCTACAGGACACATTTTTATACTCATAGCTACAAACTACTTCACTAAATGGATTGAATCTGTACCACTCAAACATTATTCATAAGATGAACATGTAATATCTTTCTTGGAATCAAACATTTTCTCTTGCTTCAGTCTTTCTCTTGAAATTGTTTTTGATAATGGCCCAACATTTGTTTCCTCAAAACTCACTCAATTTCTTAACAAATTTTGTGTGAAACATTTCACTTCTTCTACTTATTATCCGCAAGGAAATGGGCAGGCAGAGTCAACTAATAAAAATATGATCAAAATTCTAGAGAGAATAATAGATGATAAGCCCTGTCAATCGAACACATTGATTACTTACGCTCTTTGGGCAGATAGAACTGCCACCAATTCTAGCACTGGCCATACTCCCTTTCAACTATTATATGGTCAAGAAGCCATCATGCCTATAAAATTGGAACTCACCTCACCCAGATTAGCATTATAGGCTGAAGAATTGAATTCATCTGATATTTCCCAAAGAATTAATTCTTTTCTTGCCTTAGAAGAACAAAGAAAGCACGCTTTAGAAAATTTAAAGAGAAGGCAACAAATAGTTAAAAAATATTTCGATAAGAAAGCCAAATCTGTTGTTTTCAAAGTTGATGATAAGGTACTTCTTTGGGATGCAACTCATGCTAATAAAGGAAAGCATTCCAAGTTTCAAGAGTTGTGGCTAGGTCCATATAAAATCACCTCTGTCATAGGTAACAACTCTTATTTTCTTAAAGACATGGAAGATCGATTATTTTCATTCACAATGAATGACTCACATATGAAGCATTATGTTGAGCAAGATGGATTTAATTGACTTATTTTTAATGCTTCATGTAGATATCCTTTTGTATATATTCTTTGCTTGTTTTTTGTTTTACTTTTAGTTGTTTCTTTATTTTTCATAGCATTTTGACACTTGTTTCAACTTTTCCTTTTGTTGTTCACTTAATTTTAACGCTATTTGGTTACCATGTCGAATGAACATTATTTTGATCTTGCAAATATATAAGAACATAAAGAGATAGATGATCTCCTTTGGTTCGTAATATTACTTATGTAGCAATTTCCGAACCTACATGATTTTTTCTAATTCATGAAGTAATAACTATTCCCGCTTCTTCTTTCATGTTCTTCCCTCCATGTATATTTTATGCAAGAGCATATTAGATTAAAAGTTCAATATTTTCATGAATATGAGAAATAAAAACCAATTATTCTCAAGTTCCATCCAACTTTAAATTTGAATTCTCCGTGGAGTCGCCAGTTCCTGAATCTAAAATCGTCAACTAGCCACCTGCCTGTAAATAGTTGCAAGGCATTAATAAAAAAATTATTAGTTATACACAAACTATAAATAATACTTAACAATAGGCGAGTATCCCTAGTTTAAAACATAAATCAACATTAATTTCTTCTCCAAGGAATGATATTTTACAGTTTATATGAGTTCTCCTTAAAATATTTGATGCTTCAGTCACTTGTATTAATAAATTTTTGGAGGTGATGGATGGTTAAGTAAAAATTGTCTTAGATTTCCCTCCATGTGACATATTTTTACACAAAGATTGATGTTTTGTTTCACTATTTAAAGGTTGGCACATGTTGATACAATCACATACAAAATAAATAGCAAAAACATGGAGGATCTACTTTGAAAAGTTTGTTATCACAACAATCAACATGAAGTTTATTCAAACATTACAACACATTTTTTATATAGTATGTTGATTTCAGGCCTTGCATACATATTTGAAATGATATGCCAAGTTATGATTAAATGGTCCAACCTATTGTTCAATACACTGCATGTGATATATTGCAAATCCTTCGTATGGTGTATTGATATTGCTCGAATCTTGTTTTAAATAGATTAGTTGTTGATTATATGACATTGTTACATAGTTTTGACATGAATATGGGTTATTTGAAAAGAAGTGACTTGGCTCTTATTTCGAGGGCATTAAAGCGATGGTGATAGGGATGTGAAGCATGTGAAATTTAGCATATGTGTCATGCCATGTTTCTCTACTATTTGTTGTAAATGTTAAAGGAAATTTGATGTGGAAAGGGAAGAGTAATGGATGAGACAATGTGAGCCCATGCATTGAATGTGATACAGGTTTTACGTTGGGTTACCACCTGCTACATTATCTGATTTCCATTTTGTTGAGTCTGTGAATGAAGCTTTGCAATGATTATTGTTCAAACCCTAACCCTCATTTTGCTGGGAAATTGAAACTCCTTTGGATTTATGATAAATATTGAATCATCTGGTAGAGGTATGATTCTTGTAGTTGTTCTCATCAAACACTTTTTTAATTTGCAGTGTTAATTTAACTTTATCTCTGTGCAATAGTGATTCAATGTGTTGTTTCATGTTGGTTTTCTTTCGCGGTGTTCTTTCTTTCAGAGATTGTGGTCGAAATACTGCTATTTTTGTTCATGATGCTCATTCTCTTTTAGAAGGGGAGTAAAGACATCCGGGTTCTTGCAATTAGGATTATGGTTCTCCTTCGACATGTTTTAGTGCCATATTGTCCAACAACTCTGTTATTTTTGACAATCTCTGCATGTATTGAATTCCCTTACTGCCCATGCTCAACCCATCTCTTCTCTACTGGTAGATTTTGTCTCACCACCTTATGAAAGATATCGTATACTTAGTAAAGAACCCATGTTTTTTGGGTCTGACCTTTGACCTCTTGCTCAGATTTGAAGTTTATCAATCCTCTCAACCTTTGTTTGGTGTTCATTTCCGTAATCTCTTTCCCAAGGAATTTTGGGTTTCTATCATGGTTGATTTTAAAACATGTATAGACCTAGGCATTGTTGGCACTGGGTTATCCTCATTTATGTAACCATAATCATTTCACTTATTCATTCAAACCAATGTGATAAATCGATGAAGGGTTATAGTTATGTCTCCTTATCAATGTTCGAAAATGGGTTTCGTAAGTAATGGGAAATATTAGGTTGATTTCCAATCATTATTGATCTAGATTTTATGATCTGAACGAAATGAATACAGATTTATATTATTAAAAAAAAGATACAGTGAACAATAATAGAGATACAATAAAACTTGGCTTCTATTCAATAAATAAATATGTTGAAACTGTAAAATGAAGATTGAAACAAGCTTGCTAGAACGGTGGCGACTTATCTCTGAGAAGATATTTGACGGTTGTGCTCATTTGCAAGAAGATGATTACAATGAGGCTCCAAAGGCCTTTCTACATCAAACATGAATACCAAAACTCTAGACATCCAAAAAACTAACCCTAGGAGATGAAGTGTCAAAAGTGATGTGGGCCCCGTTGGGGTAAGTTGGTACATCAACTTCCTAGGGTCGTAACTTTTGCATACGATCTCCGTTTTAGGCGCATTATAGCCCGTTGGAAAGGTTGATATGAGGAATACACATTATTCCATCACACTATACCATAATATCCTATGTGACTATGGAAAGCCCAAAAAACATTGTTTAGGGCCTCAAAAGGCCCCAAAAATTCAGGACTCAAAAGCTAGAAAAAAGCTGCCAAAATGAAAATTGAAACTGCCAAGATGAAATATGTATGTAAGCCAGTTGGAACAAGTGGGTGGACACCGATATCCACTTGGATCAATCCTCCCCCATTAGGAAGCAATGGTCTCCATTGCATTGATTTCCCCCATCATATGAGGAAATGTCTTTTGAATTTGGCCCTGAGTGAGCCACTTTCCTTGGTGCAGGAGCTACCCTACTTTGACAACCCGATAAAGATGGATCTACTGTTGGTGAGTGTCCTTGACCTGTGTGTCCATGATTTGATCAGTGGATTCCTGTTCCATGTAGTCAAGGTTGGGCTCTGTTGGTGTCAACTGTTCTGCGACCTCTGAGATGTTCAATAATAGTGGAAAGTATGTCCAAAGGAGGTCCACATTAAACACTAGGTGCAATCCAAGGAATGTTGAACTTAAAATAATTGTCACCCACAACCTTGGTGATGGTATAAGGTCCATAGCAGAGTCGAAAAATCTTTCGATGGGGTACTATAAGACGTTCTTTCTACCTGTGCAACCAAACTTTATCTCCCACTTGAAACTTGTGTGGCACCCGATGTTGATCATGACGCTACTTGTACTTGGCATTGGACTTATGTAAAATATCCTGAACCTATTGATGGATGTGCTGGATCTACTCAATGAACTAGGTAGCTTTGTCGGCTTCAATTTACACATGGGATGAATCTTCCTGGGTTGGCGCAAGGGGTAGTGAAACATCCATGGGACCCAATGGTTGAAATCCCAACCCCACCTGAAAGGGGTTGTGTCTGGTTGAGCTATGTATGGATCTATTGTAGTTGTGCTGAACATAGGGAAGACTCTCATCCCATGTGTGGAGATGCTTGGAATTTTACATTTACAAGACATGCACGATCATCTGGTTGACGACCTCGGATTGGCCATCCCTCTGGGGGTGGAAGGAAGTGGATTTGGTGATCTTGGTGTCCAACAATGACTAGAGGGTCGACCAGAATGTGTTGAGGAATCGACTATCCCAATCCGAGACGATGGTTTATGGTATCCCAAAATGTACCCACACTCATTCAAAGAAGATCTTGGCAATGGCCTCTACTATGATGCTCTTCTTGCAGGTGACCATAATCGCCATTTTATAAAAAATGATCAACCACCACAAAACACAGTCATCTCCCCGCTTGGTGGATGGAAGGCCCAACATGTAGTCCATCGAGATGGATTCCCAAGGCCTTTCAAGAGTAGGGAGAGGGGTGTACATGCCTTGTTTCTTAATGGATGGTTTGGAAATGGTGCAGGTAGTGTAGGAACTTATATACTTGCTGACATCCTATTAAAGTTCAACTAATAGAAATGTTGTTTCAACATTGCCACTGTCTTTTTTATGTTGAAGTGTCCTGCCACCCAACTGTAGTGGGCTTCTCAAATCAGCTTTGCTCGTTCGCTTGATGGAATGTAAAGATGGCATGATGGCACAATATCCCATTCTAAATATGGAAATCAATGACAGTTGTGTTTGCGCCCAACATCTGGTATGTGGTGGTGAAGTCAAGATCTCTCTCATAGAGTTGGGTCCATCTAGAGGTCTTGTGGCTGCAAGAGTTTAGCACCATGGTGTGTGCTACAACTGGAGGGTAGTTGAGGAAATCAATAACGCAGTTGGTGCTTCATGTATTATACTTTATGTTGAGATGGAACTGGTGCAAGTATGTGGACCACTTCTGATGGAGATCATTCTGCAATTTTTCTTGTGTCTACATGAACTGCAGTGACTTATGATCGATGTGGATGACTATCTCATTCCTGAGAATGTAATGCCTCAACTGGAGGAAGGCTTGGATAATGGAGTACATTTCTTATTCGTAAGTAGGGTACTTATGGATGACATCTAATAATGTCTCAGTATGATAGGCCATGGGGTGTCTGTACTGAGTGAGAACTGTTCCCACAACATAGTTTGAAGCATCTGTCTCAATCTCAAAGGGTTGTTACAGGTTAGGTAATGAGAGCATTGGGGTTGAGAACAAGTGCTACTTCAAATCATCAAACACTTGTTGTTGTGACAGGCCCCAAATGAATTTTTCCTTACCACCACCCTTGGTTACTTGGTTGAGGGCCCATGCAATATGGGAGAATCCCAACATGAACCTGCGATAGAAATTGGAAAGACCTAAAAAGATCCGAAGCTCAGTGAATGTGGTCGGGGATGGCCAATCATGAATGACCTGGATATTGTCTAGATCCACATGCACCCCATGCTTATCAACAATGTAGCCTAGGTATTGGACCTTGTCCATGCCGAAGGAGCATTTTTCCAAATTTTCATATAGCTTGTGCTTCCATAGAGTGTGCAAAACCTGTTGAATATGTTGCAAGTGTTTCGCCCAAGTCATGTTGTAGATGAGGATGTCATCCAGATACACTAACACAAAATAATTGGTGAAAGGATACAAGATACTGTCCATCATCCTCATGAAATTTGTTGTGGAATTAGTCAAATCAAAGGGCATGACCAACCAATCAAAAAGACCTTATTTGGACTTGAAGGAAATTTTCCATACATCTGTCTGCTCTATTGGGACCTGATGGTAGTCAGACTTTATATCAATATTACCAAAGTATTTGGCCCCCTTGAGATTGTCAAGGAGATCTTCAATTGAGCGAATCGGTTGCTGGTTCCTGACTGTGATTTTATTTAGGGCTCGGTAATTGATGCAAAGTCTCCAGGTCCCATCTTTCTTTTGCACAAGCACGATTGGGATTCCACATAGTGATGAGCTGGGTCAGATGTGCCCCTTTTGGAGTAGTTCTTGGATATGACGCTTGATATCCTCATTTTCTAAAAGAGAGTGATGATAGACTAATCCATTGGGTAGCAGTGTGACGGGGGTCAAATCAATTGAATGCTTGACCTGACAGTGCAAAGGTACCTCAGTGGGTGAGGAGAAGATATCTTTGTATTCTTCCATGATCTTATCCACTTGCTTCTACTGAATGGAGAGATCGAACATGGAGTCCATGGATGTGGCTACAACATTCTTCTCACTTTGAGAGAGAATCACAAAGAATACAAACTTCTCGGTCTAGGAGATGACCTTCCTACATTGCTTAGCAGAGATTAAGGAAATGGCAGTAGGTGGGACTACCTCAGGTATCCTGTACAATTTCCTATCCAAAGTAATAATAAAACTTTGAGGCCTAGACTCATATACATCATGATGTTTCCATAAATAAGATTGGCCCAAAAGAGCATCACAAACTTCAAGGGGAGTGACATTACACAATACCTCATCTTTGAATGGCTTGATGCCATAGGACATGCGACACAATTGGTTGACGTAAATATCGCTTCCTTGGCGGAGCCATACAATGGTGTATGGTTGTGGGTGAAACATTTTCGGTAGGGCTGGTTTCTTGATGACATCCACTAAGATGAGTTTCTTATGACTACCACTATCAATGATGAAGTGCAATATAGTACCCTTTGTTGGGACTCAGAAATGTCGTATTTTCATCCACCTTTCCCTTCACTATTCCTTACATTTCATCGCCCCATTAAACCTTCATCATACCATTTTCATAAATACATTTGGGTTTCACATCATTATTTT
>SNQJ01S0138763.1:0-25297 GCA_010110895.2 Picea sitchensis | reverse complement strand
TGTTTATGGTACAGGTTGATTACAGGTTATTTGGTGCAGGTTGGTGCATGGTTGATGCACTTGTTTATGGTACTAATTGATTATGGGTTGAGGTACAGGTCGATGCATGGTTGATGCATGGTTCAGATTTATTGGTACAGGTTTATAGTGGTATATCTCACAGTGACAGTTTGACAGTGGTTCCATCATTTTACTTCTACTTCAGGGTGGCAGGACGAGGCAAGGACAGGTGGTTGTAGCCACCTTCCCGTTGTAGCCGGAGAACATAGGGGGTTGTAGCCTCCTTCTGGTTGTAGCCAGGGAATTAGGGAGTTGGAGCTTCCCTCAGGTGTATCCTAAGAAACTAGGGGGTTGGAGCCTCCTTCCAATTGTAGCTGGAAAAAAAAGGAAGTTGGTGCTTCCAATGAATGTAATTCTTCAATACATATAAGAAAAAGCATTCCACGATTTTCTCCCGATTTGGGTTTCCACGTAAAACACTGGTGTACTGTGTATGTGTATGTTTGTTCATTTGTTCATTGCTTATTTAATCTGCAGTTATTGGATGATAATGTTCCATTGATATAACACTTGGATTATATGGTTAAAAAGGATTAAATTGCTCTATTACCGATTCACCCCCCCTCTCAGTAATCCAACAAAGCAAACCAAGCCAATATTTCTTTTTGTGACAGTCAGTGTTCTAATATTAGCAAAGAATCGTATCTTTCATGAATGCACTAAACACATTGATGTACATTGTCATTTCATCAAAAAACTTGTAGAATATGATGAGGTAGAAATTCAATATTTTTCCACACAAGAGTAGACTATAGAAATATTCATCGAGCCACTTGGTCAAAATAAGTTTGCTAAATTTAAAGACAATATTGTTGTATTTTCCATAATGTAATTAATGTTTATGGTCATTCTTAGTGGATATGACATTATTTTGTGTAAATAAAAGTACTTAAAGTAAATATAATAAATCAATTAACAATAATTTGTTATATAACCTCTTCCCCTCTTCACTCATACAAATGTAAGAAGATCTATTCTATTTTGTGTGAAAAACTATTTGACGATTCTCTCTTCCAAATGTATGGTTCTCTCTCTTTTCTCTTCTAGTTTATTTTTTTATAGGATCTCCCATTTTGCTTAGAAACAAACCAAAACAAGGCTACATCAAATGTATTTCAATAATAGGTTGGAATATCAGTCACTGTATGGTTGAAAATTGAGGTGAGCTATTGAATATAGAAGAAAACACCAATATAAAACCAAGGTTTGCATGTGTTGCTACATGATTTCTATATTAAATGTTTGATAGGGTTGATATAGTCATCACCTTCAATGTATGAATGGAGAAACCCATAATCAGGTCATGAATCCCCTCCATGCACTAAAAAATGTCTCTACAAAGGTTGATGTACATGATCCAACAATTGTACTCCTCATTTCCATGTATATCACTTTTAATAGCCTTTAGCAGTAAGGTTTTAGAAGCTAGATCCAATATAAACATACAAAAATTTGAATACCCATGTTCACTTCAATCTATCAAACATCCACAAGAATCTTTCCAAAATATGTCAAATCTA
This sequence comes from Picea sitchensis, assembly GCA_010110895.2. Taxonomy (NCBI): domain Eukaryota; kingdom Viridiplantae; phylum Streptophyta; class Pinopsida; order Pinales; family Pinaceae; genus Picea; species Picea sitchensis. Next base: position 23,717 of record SNQJ01S0138763.1, on the reverse strand, counting down.
GAAAAATGAATCAGCTCTAGATGGAAATTTCTAATATACCAAAGATTGTTAATGTTGTTGTGTAACATACCTAGTTTTAATCCCTGCAAATTATAATGTAATTGTATAAATGTGAATTAGGTTGGTGAGTCAATATGTTTAGGGAAAAGAGCATGTATTGACTAATTTGGTCGAGGGTTGAATTGTGTATTATGTGCATTTAAATAATTATTAAAAGTAACAATCATTCGTTGTGATACGAGAGGGATGGAAATGATGGGGGGATATGATTCCACAAGAGAGGGGTCCAAGATGGATTTTATTCATGGGTATTAATCAACCCACATTCTTGATTTGATTACCATTGTGTATAACCTTCTATTTGGTGTTGAGAGTTCCCAAAGCCAATCATTGAATTCATGTAAGAGGGTGGGTGTTATGATTCAAATCCCATAGTTATTGAGAAAATGAGAATGAGTACAATCATATTGGGGAAGAATATAAGTCAAGTCAAGCTAGCAAACAAAGGGGAGAAATTTGTATGGCCAAGGGGGTAGATTTTGGATAGTCACATTGTTGCATGGAAATAAGTTTTTACTTGCATATTTTGGGTAGCAAGAGAGAAACTGAGTATTGGTAGGAGCACTATCAATGTTGTGCTTGAAGTAAGCCATTATTGGGTTGTGATTATGTTGGAAAAGAGGCATGTGCTCTTGTGAAACAGTCTATAAAACTGTAGTGTGATTTCGCGTTGAGGAAATGATTCAAGAACCTTGTGAAGGTTGTTGTGAGAAATCCGGAAGCATCTGAGAGTTTCTAGATTCCCCAACTAAGAGATTCCTGGAAAACCAATTGCACTAGGAGCCTTGATAAACAAACAATACAACTTGAGGGATGGTGAGCAGTGAAGGGGGCACATTCCTTGGGTTGTACGGGTTGTGGGGAAGAGAGAGTTGGTGGAATGGAACTATTGAAGGAGTAGAACCCGGGTTTGGGGATTTTATGTGAGTAAAGTGGATAGATAGAGATACAAATATCCTTATGAATCAGAGCCTCATCTTGAGGGTGGCCTCTTGTTGAGATAAAAGGAACAACAACGCCTATGGCTGGGAAGTTCATCCTTCATACACAACTAGTTGGATAATTGTTAGCATATAAGTGTGTTTCTTGTGTTATTATGTTTATTCCATTATGAAAATGGTTTATATGAATGTTGTTTATTTGTTGTTTCCTTGAAGAGTTGCATTCATGTTTTAATATATGTTGTTAGATGCATATAAAACTATGGTATTAGTCAAATGGTTAAATATGTGTGTGATTTGTAGCTAGTAAGATACAGGAAATTAGTTAAGTAGAAAATCTTGTTTTTAATGTGTATTCCACACATAATGTTTCTTAGTTGGGATGGGGTACGTTACCGTATGGTATCATAGCTTTTTCTTCAAACATCGGGCTTGTATGTGCCAAGAACCAACTAGAATTTAGTGAATTCGTTGTTACAAATTTTGGTCTGTGCGAATTTGGGGGGAAATGGTGAAATATCATAGAAAAATCCCTAAATTTGTGAGAAATTGAGAAATTTGTGAGAAACTCGTAGCCATCAAAGAGACGTTTAATGGCATCAATCTACATAGTTGCAGAGCTCAATTCGACTTGGAAGGTCAAAATTCACGTTTTAATCGAGACCATAGGATTTGGGTCAAAATCGATAAATCAAAAATCGAGATCACATTGATCTCGAGATCAACAACCTAGATTCATTGTAATAATTTAAAAACTTATAAGGTTTCAAATATTTGGAAAGTGAAGTAAATCGATGGTCGAGATTCATTTTTGGAAGTTGGGAAAATGAGACAGATTGATGGTCTGGATTCACCTTCAGTCGTTGGGAAGTTGGAGTTGATTGACGGTCAAAATTTTCTTTTGGAGCTTGGAAAATAAAACAAATTGATGGTTGTGACTCACCAATGGAGTTGTGTGAAGTTTGTCTAACCAACGGTCAAGATCATTTTGATTGGGAGATCGATGGTCCAAAATCATCAAGGATTTGGTGAAAAAAATTCTAAGTGTTGAAGTTTCCAACAGAATTCACCGATGGTCAATGATCGGATCAGTGAGTTTGGAAAAGAGTTCAGTTTAGCCAAAATAAACCACTGATGACAGATGGTCTATGATTGGGTGTTGACAAAAATTGGTGAAAGTTTCATGCGTCCAAAAAAAAATGTTGATCGTCGATGGTTGATGACCAGGGGTCGGAAAAATCAAAAAAAAATTTGGTTCAGCCAAAAGAAATCTCAAATTGTCGATGACCAATGATCAAGGGTTGAAAGAATTAGGGCGATGTTCAATTCTTCCAAGAGAAGTTGTCTATTTTCAAAAAGGAAAGAGGAAGGTGACGTGTCATGCCCCTTCAATATCCACATTTCATGCCATGCCATCCAAGTTGACACCTTAGGATGATGTTCCATGCCATGTCATCATGTACGTGTCATGCCATGTCAGCCAAGAAATGGTCGATGGTTGATGATTAGGTCAGTCAAATTAGTAAGGATTTTCATCCACCAATGAAAATAATGGACATTAGATAGTCGATGGTCGAGTTGGTTGATTTAAAGATCTACTACAAATTGATTACCAAAGGAAAGGGTAGATGACCGATGGTCAGGTCAACAGTTTTGGGAAAATGTTGCATGCGTTCAAAGGAAAGCGTCGACCACCGATCATCGATAGAGTTCAGATCAACAATTGATATTTCACCTAATTTTGAGATCGATGGTGTAAATTAAAGGTTTGTTATAACAATAAAACAATCGAATTTTCTACGATTTTTTTTTAGATTTTGAAGGTCATGAACTTATAGAGATATTTTGAGGCCCTAAACAAAGGGGTTTTAATTTTTGAGACTATAAGTTATGGAGACACCACATATAATATTTGCAACTTAAATAAAAGAGCTCAAGGAGATCTATGTAATGAGCTATCCTAGGTGCAAAATGAAGCTCGTATGAGAAAGTTACAACTAAAACAATTAAGATAAACTTTCGGCACCAGTTTATTTCCAGAGGGCATAATTCCTTGCTCAGAAGTTCATTTGGGGAATAGGAGAATTGTATCAAAATATTATGAACTATAGAAGACATCCATGGAACCATATTTTTCATTTGAGTACATAAAATGTACATGGTGAGAGAGAATACACTTGTAGCATATAGGGTTAAAAATGTAAAACAATCAATTTTTTGCGAGAATAGATGGGGAAACCCTAATGCTTTGAAACAATATCTCGGCACACCGCACTGTAGGATATAAAGAAGTCGTCGCACAACAACCACCTGCTACGAACTAGCATAGAATGTCTATGGGTCTGATCCATCAGAATGAATTCGGAAGAGGGGGGGAAACCCCCCTAATATAGCAATGTTACGGACAATGATCGATCGAGTACAAGAGAAAAACGCCCATCCTTGGATCCCCCGCTACAACTACGCAATCAGCTTCTTTCCAGAGAATAAGGACTCAAGAGGAAAATGGACATGGAAGCCAGCACGTCCCATCCAAAAGCACCTCACAGGTGGGAGCCTGGTAAATGCATCCCACAAATGGAAAAACCACCGAGATACCTCATAATCTCAACAATAGTGGGTGAAAACACGCAGTTCATGAAAGAGCATGCCCTCATTGGCAAGTTTCTAGGACTGTGGCCATCTGAACATGACCTAAACAGATGGATAAAACACTTGTGGAACCCTAAAGGATACTACGAGGTTCAACTCATCTCTAAAGGTTTTTTCACAATCATTTTGTACAACCTAGAACACAGGGACCGAATCTTTGAGAGTGGGCCATATTTATACAACTCGGCAGGGTTATTCTTGTGATTCTGGATGGAACGATTTAGCCCAGACAAGGAGGACTTCACAATGGCTCCAGTCTGGATCTGCCTGTACTCCTTGCCGCAAGAGTTCTGGCTGGAGGAAATTCTTATGGGAATAGGGAACACAGTGGGTCACTACATTAAAACCTCAGAAGCCACAAAGCAAAGGAAATACACTTCATATGCCTGAATCTATGTTTATATGAATATCTCTAAGGCTCTACCGGGATCAATAACTCTGGAATATCAGGATGAAGATTGGCAACAAATGTTGTTCTACGAACATATTCCTTTCCGCTGCAAGAAATTCCATGAACATGGCCACCTCTTCAGAGATTGCCCTCTGAATAAGAAAGCTACCAAAGTAAGTGATACCACACAGAAAGATGGCTTCACCACTGTCATAGCCAGGAAAAAAAACCCGCCAAGAAAGCAGAATCCAGACCCCAAACCTAAGATCGCGACCAAAAACTCCTATGAGATTCTGAATCAGCTATCGGAGGACGAAGAAATCCAAGATCCACACAAAGAGAAGCAACAGGGTAAAGGAAAGAACCAAACCCCTTCCTCCTCTGACCCAAATCGTGAAATCCACCCAGAAGAGAGGGGAGATGTAGATGGAGACACCTTAATGCAGCTGGATGACCGAGATCTAGCAGGCATAGATCTAGAAAAACTTGAGGAGGCCCTCAATCAAAAGGATCTGCAAGCCCTACCTAAATAGAAACACTTAAAGGTACATAAAGTGTTTCTTAACTCCTCAACAGGATCCACATCTCACCTAGGTATAGCCACAGACTCAAGCTCAGACTCAAAAAGAATACCACGAGAGAACAAAAGAAGGGGGCGAAAATCAACACATCAACTCATCAAGGAGGCGGGCAATCTTATGCTCAACTCAGGGAAGATTCACAAGCTCTCGAAGGGATACCTCCACCCAACACCACCCTCATTATGATGAAGATCATCACCTGGAACATTAGAGGACTCAATGGTTGATCCAAACAAAAGATCCTCCGAGATTGCATCAAAGCAGAACATCCAGATATTCTAATGTTACAGGAAACAAAATGTGTTGGGGCAAAAGCGGAAACCATCTTCCAGTGCATTTGGAGAGGATGTGATTTTGTTCTAAGAGACTCCACGGGGGCCTCAGGGGGTCTAGCCATACTATGGAACCCATGCAACATTACTCTAAGGAGATATTTTTCTACAATAGGCACAATAACGGCCCACTTCAAGGTCATGGGTTCGAATCAGGAGGGGGTTATCATAAACGTCTATGGACCCCAAAGCCAATAGGGAAAAGACAAAATCCTGGAGTGGCTAGCCCTTATCAAAACATTGTTGACCACACCCAACTAGATATTAGGTGGTGATTTCAATATGATCCTGTCACTGGAAGAAAAAATAGGAGGGAGTAAAAGGCTTGAGCAAGACAGTGGTAAGTTCAAAACCCTCATCCATCAACTAAATCTAGTAGACATTGAAAACAACAATGGCGCCTTCACTTGGTCCAACTGTAGGTCAGGAAACCAACACGTTGCCTATCGTCTGGACCGCTTCCTTGTGGTTGAAGAACTAATTGAAGAAGCCCCTTGTATGGAAAGTCTCATTCTCCCAAAAGCCGAGTCAAACCATTGGCCAATTACCTTTAATCTAGAAAGAGGGGAAACACCCAAATACACACCCTTTCGGTTTGAGAAATTCTGTCTCTCACACCCAGACTTTCATCAGCTTGCAAAATCCTGGTGGGCTCAGGAAAAAATAGATCATGGCACAAGCATGTACAAATTCCAGTAGTGCCTCAAAAACTTCATGCAAGCGTTGAAGCACTAGAACAAGAACACCTTCAGAAACATATTTCAAAGCATACAGGACATAGAGAACAAACTAGGGGAGATACAAAAAACTTTCATTTCAGGAACACGAATTGTTGAACTAATGAAAGAGGAGGAGGAGCTTCAAGCGCAACTAGAAGAGAGGAGAAAGCAAGAGGAAATTTTGTGGAGGCAGAAATCCAGGGTACAATGGCTCAAAGAGGGGGAAAATAACACAAAGTTATTCCATAGAGAAATGGTGCATCATCGACTCATTAAAAGAATTACTCATCTGGAGGATGGCCAGGGTAATCCAATGAGAGAACATACCCAAATAGAAGAAGAACTTAACAACTATTATCGTGACCTCCTCACGGAAATTAGGGAGGATAGAACAACAACAATCGGGTGAGTATCCATTCACATACCCTCTATGGTGATTCCTGAATAGAATGCATCCCTGATGTGACCTATCACCCAAGAAGAAGTGGACCAAGCAGTAAAATCTATGCCCTCAGGAAAGGCCCCAGGTCCAGATGGATTTACCACTGACTTCTTCCATCATTGTTGGGACCTAATTAGGGAAGAAGTTTGGGAGGTAGTAGAGGAATCATGTACCTTAGGCCAAGTCCTCCCTACCCTCAATGCTACTTCTCTCACCCTAATTCCAAAAGAGGAGCGGGTCACAAATCCCAAATAGTTTAGACCTATCGCTCTCTGCAATGTCATTTACAAAAGCATATAAAAGGTGGTTGTGAACTACCTCAAGCCAATTCTGCCCTTTGTCATATCCAAGGAACAAGTAGGGTACGTAGAAGGCATAAAAATTATGGACAACATCATTTTGGCTCATGAGGTCATCCATTCTCTCAAGTCGACAAAAACTCCAGGTATGCTAATCAAACTTGATCTTTCAAAGGCTTTTGATAGAGTCAACTAGCAATATCTTCGAGCCATTTTAGATTCATTTGGATTTGATCAACAATGGGTAAATTGGATCTTAAACCTTACCTCCTCAGCCTTCTTCTCCATCCTAGTCAATGGGGTTCCATATCAACTGTTCTCACCGTCCAGAGGTATTAGATAAGGTGACCCCCTATCGCCCTTTTTGTTTGTGCTCCTGGCGGAAGGACTGGGCCACTATATCAAGTCGACAATCCTAGAAGGATCTCTCAAAGGATTACCTCTGAACAATATCCAACATGCACCCTCACATAGCCAATTTGTTGATGACACCCTACTCATGAACTCCCCAAGCGTAAGAGAGGCAAACAAGCTTAGATCCATCCTCTCTGACTTCACAGAGGTGTCAGGCATGACTATCAACCTAGACAAATCCAAACTTTGCTTCTTCAACACTCCGACAGTTGTCCAAATTCATATCTCCAAAATCCTGGGAATACCCAAGAGCTCCCTTCCATCCAACTACTTAGGCATTCTTCTAATGGGCGCAGTGGCCAGATCTGTTTCCTAGGATAGCCTTCTTCTTTCCATCTCCAACAGGCTGAGAAAATGGACCTTCAGACCCCTCAACATCGCAGCCAGGCTGGTCTTGCTCAAGTCTGTCCTTCAAACCCTGCCCACCTACCTTTTCACAGCCCTTGCGGCCCTCAAGCAGGTCATCAAAGAAATAAGGAACCTACAGCAAAATTTCCTCTTGCATGGACACTAACCAAATAAGAAGTGGGCACTAGTAGGATGGGACAAGATCTGCACACCAAAAAGTATGGGAGGGCTGGGACTCTAAGATCCAGGGAAATTCAACCAAGTAATGGGAGCCAAAATGTGGTGGAGATGGTTAAAAATGCCAATAGATTTATGGGCGCAAATATAGAAGCAGAAGTACGCTCCTCTCACACAAGAAAACCAGCTCATCAGACACAATGTATGAATACAGGGATCTAACATTTGGAACATAGCATGGAAAAATAGAGACTTGGTGTAAAATCATGCCTTCTGGGAGGTCCGAAATGGAGAAAGCGCTATGTTCTGGCAGAACTCGTGGTAGCAACTCAAACCTCTAAGTGACCTGGAAGAGCTACACCCCCTTAAACAGGTGCTAAACCAAGACACACTTCTGAGGGTGAAAGATATTTGGAAACCCACGGATCAAAGACAACAATGGCGTCATTGGAAAACCTCTAATCAAGAATTGGGGGTCCCAGAGGATCTAAACTTGCAAGCCTGGCAACATTATGCAAATCACCAGAAAATCCCCAATCGAGAAAGCCCATATATTCTTCAATGGGGACACTCCACTACTGGCAACTTCTCATTCAAAGAAGCCTACTACCTACAAGGCAACTACCAGAATCAAGATAGGGAGAACATATGGAATAAGGTTTAGAACCCTATGCTATGGCCCAAGGTGTCCACCTTCCTCTAGCTTATTGGACACAATAGAGTCCTAACCTGGGACAACCTTAGGAAAATAGTCTTCATTGGACCCTCAATATGCATCTTATGCCTCCAACAAGAGGAAACCAAGGAAAATTTATTCAACATATGTTCCTTTAGTCAGTGGATTTGGGACCAAGGAGCTCAAATAATGCGTCGATCCAATCAAAACAGGAGAAACATTAGAGATACGCTTGAAAATTGGGACTCGATCACCTACAACAATCCTCTGCTAGAATACATTTGGCAACTCCTCCCAGGATTCATCCTCTGGAAAATCTGGAAAGAGAGAAACAAAAGAATATTTCACTCCAAAGCCTCCACACGGGGCTTAACTTGGGAAACAATTGTCACACTGGTCAAGGAAACAATCAGAAGCAAGCCCTGGAAACTAGAAGACTTAAACTGCAACCCGGAGGAGCAATCCATACTCCACAGCTGGCAACCTAACCTGACCAATCAATTGATGATAAAGGCACCTAAACATCAGTATAGTATCCCAACCATATGGACCCCTCCTCCAACAGATTTCATAAAGATCAACTTCGATGGGGCATCCAAAGGGAACCCGACACCAGCGGGATATGGAGCCACACTCAGAAACTCCAACAGAGAGATCCTCTATTTGGTAGCAGGTTACTTGGGGGAAACCACAAACAATGCAACAAAGCTAACGAGCCTCTTGTAGGGTCTCCAAGCAGCAATCGATAGACATCGTCACAAGCTCATCCTGGAGGGGGACTCACAAATTGTCATCCAACTAATCACCAAGATCCTCCATGGGGAAAACCCACTAAAAATCTCACCCAGTTGGCGACTCTTAGGGATGCTAGAGGAAGTCTGAAGCCTCCTTCAAACTAACCTCAGCATCATACCCTCTCATGTGAAAAGAGAAGAAAACAGGGTAGTAGACTGTTTGGAAAATGAAGGGGTAGCAAAGGAGACAGAGCACATATACTGGGAAGCACACACTACGTGAAGCTCAGACATCTGAGATCGGTGTCATGCTCTGGCCAACAAGGATCTCCAACCCCCATATGGGGTGCCATGTCGAGGAGGAAGGACACGCGGGAACGAGCTGGGTAGAGCCATAATTAATGGCCACTAGCTCCCATCTCCTCACCATTAAGATGGGAGTGAGCCCGAGCAGCCTACACTAGCGGATGAAGCCTCTCACGTGAGTGAAGAGGATGGCAGATAAGCGCACTAAGAACATAGCCTTAATGGCCAAGGCTGTCATGGTAACCTGCATCCTTATCAGTCACCCTGAGGGATATGCGATGCATTTGGAAATTGAAAGGCCGAAGGCTGAACCTTCGGAGTGTTGGAGTAGGGACACTCATCTAGTCGAAATTTTGGTTATAGCTCTGCTTCTCCACATGCCGAGAGAAAGGGGTTGGCCTCGCAGAAGCATGGCATGGTATGCATCTGACTCCCGAAGGAAGTGGCAGAAGAGGTTCGAAAAAGAGCTGGCTTTGGCATGCACTCGGAGAACCAGGAAGCCTGGGAGAACCAAAACACCTCCCATGGCGTATGTGGAGGAGATTGTTCCAGACAAACCCATCCATATGCCTCGAGAACATCTCCTCTTCACTGTCCCGGATAATTGGGATGTCCACACCTGTTTCTTGAATGATGCCAAGCCTTAGGCTCCAGGAATGACACACAGTTGCAAGGAAGATGACCCAGCAGGGGTATACACAACCTGCTATGTTGAGGAAGAATTACCCTGCAACACTGACGAAAAGGAAAATTCAACAAGCAATAAACTTCCAAGGGAAGCGGCACAGCAAGACAGGCTGCAAGGAAAACAAGGTGGCAGCACAAATGAAGACAAGGAGAAGGTTGATGCACAGGACTAGACTCCACTCCTCCACCTGGAGCATCTGAAATTGATTTTTGAAACACGCAGCATGGTGTAAGACCAAATCCACAGGGCCATCTGAATCAGTTAATGCCTTGACATTATGTACACAGCTTACTCCAGCACATCTCCAAGCCGACAATGCCTTACGTGCGCTCAGGCCTACGCGATTCCAGTCAGAATGGGAAAGAACGACAAAGACGACGAGCACACCGAGTAAAAGGATTTGTCAATGATCATAGTTAGAAATTATCTTTTGTTTCAAACCAGAGATTTAGCTCAGTTAGACTATAGTTATGTTGTCAGTAGTAAATTAGGGAACCGACTTAAACTAATGGTGGCCATGCGTCCTAGTTTCCTTCGGGCAGGGCGGATGGTAGCCTGGTTATTTTGGTTTGAAAACAAGTGGCATGGAACGACCAGCTGTCTCGGTTTCATTTTTAGGCAGGACAGCTGGCACTGCAAACGATTGTGTAAACCTGCAACTTTAATATAACAGGACCCTCCTTTTTTACTTAAAATAAAAATAAAAAAATGTAAAACAGTCAAAACTTCTACAGACTATAACTAACATCCCAAAGCTCGGATAAAGGTGAAATTGTGAAATATTGTTGTTGGCCCTTGACCAAGTTTTGGGAGATCCTTGGTCAAGTTGACCTATTTTGGGACTTCGATAGCCTATCAAAGGTGGAGTGCAAGATGAAGCAGAGATTGCGGGATCTCAGCCCCTTTTTGGGATTTGGGAATATGTAACGGGTATGGGGATGTCGGCCCAAGGGTTTACCCATGTTTAGGCCTATTTTGTAAAGTATAAATAGATGTCTAGGTAATTTAAGGAGAGGCATGTATATATATTTGTGTGATATTGGGCTAAGTGCTAAGTATGGATTGTAGATGCTTTCTTCATACTGTGTGAGACTTACAGAGCTACGTGCAAGTAATTGTAAGAAGGCTTGGTGTTGTACCCTAACTCGAAGAAGGAGGATCTAGCGGAGTGCGCCCAGATCTCCTGTCTTATGTGGAGTAGGATTTTGATGCTATGTGCCTATAATAATCTTGACCGAAGATAATAGAGAATAAGAGTTGGTGGACGTATCCTCGGGGTGGGGGTGAACCATGTACATGTTGTGTTGCTATGCTTTGTGCGATGTGTTGATGTGTTTATGTATTTACTTGCTAAGTGCTTTGATATATATAGATATATTTGTTTATGCTTTATGCTAACGATGTATATGGATGTTAGATCTAAACTATGTGAATGTGCTTAGTGCTTGAATCTGCTAGATCTAATCTACCTCTCTATGATAAGTGCTTAGATACATCAGATCTGGATGAATGGTGCAATACTCTCATTTATCTGTGAAGTAGATAGTGGTCAAATCTTGATGAACTGTCGGTGCTAAGTGCTCTGTTAAGTATTACAATCACAGATCTGTGTCCCAACTAAGGTTGCAGACACCTGAGTTTTGCAACCACCCCTTCCTCTACCTCGGGTGAGACTTCATCTGCTTCACAGGTGTTACTGAAAGGGCTAGTAGTTAGGGTTTTGTTGGTGCATTGTTGTAGCATTGAACCCTGGGTCTACCTATATGCCAACAAATGGTTCTGTTGTCGGGACTTGAAACTGTGATTGCTAGGAACTGAGGAAGAAGAATCTTTTTGCAAATATCCGACCTGAAACTGTGATTGTTGGGAACTGAGGAAGAAGAATCTTTGTGCAAAGATCCGACCTGAAACTGTGAAATATCTATGCATAGATCTGTTTCCCTAGTGTGAAACATTCCACTTGACCTATGAAGGTCTCTGCTAAGAAAAGAGGTCAGATCTGAAGAAAAGAGGTAAGATCTAGAAGCTTTGTACTCTGATAAAGGTAATAATAGTGAAAATTTCTAGATCTGAAAGCTTTGTGCTCTGTAGAAGTAATATAGGTGGAAATTTTTGTTTCAATAGTATGGATCTAGGTATGTTTGATAGATTCTTTCCTAGCTTGAAAACTAGGGCACTAATACATGAAAGAATGTTTGACATGTGTAGATCTGATAAGAATAGTGAAAGATATGTTATACCTATGCATAGAAAGAATGTTTGGACTAACAAGTGGATGAAGGATCCTAGAAAGAAATGTTTACAGGTTATCTACTATGATCCTAGTGCGTAGTATAGGAAGAGTTGGGAATCATTTAAAAGAAAGAAAGGATTAACCCTCTGTTACAGTTGCAGAAAACTAGGACACTTTGCTAAGGAGTGCCCTGGGAGAAGACCTAGTTGTCTTTGTTGCAAATCTATGGACCATGAAGTATTGGATTGCCCTATAATGATTGCTAAGATTGAAGGAATGAACATGAGACAAGAAAACCCTAAGGAAGATCCAGAAACTATGATTATGGAAGAACCCAAGAAAGAATCAGAGAAAGTATTGCTACAGATAAAAGACACCCTGAATGACCACTGGCATGTCAGCTTATCAGAGATCTTCAAAGAAAAAACATGCATAGAAGAAAGAATATGATACTTCGACATTGACTGTGTTCTAGATGAGGAAACACAGGTGAATATCATGATAGAAAGAACTTGGGATATTTTAGGGAATCCGGCTATGACTCCTTCATTGGGAGGAATATGACTATTTAGAGGAAAGTTGATAGACCTATGTGGAAAGCTCACCCAGATACCTCTGAATGCCAATGGGACTTCGACAGAGGAGGATTTCTAGATTGTTAAATTTATTGAGAACAACACCCCATTTACCATGTTACTAGGAAAACCTTGGATTGAAAGAGACCGGGCAAGAAGGGAAAAAAAAAAAGTATTAAAGAAGAAGAAGCAAGAGTTAAAATATTTCATGACTAGGAAGATCGTCCACTTGATTAAAGAAAAGGAGAATAGATCGAAGCCATTTGAAACCAGAGAATTGGATGTCGAAGTTACAATAATACCAGAGGACTCCAAGAATATTGCAGTACCTATTCTAGATATAGATGAAGTATTACCCCTGATCTCTAGGAAAGAATCTCAACAACGCGAAGCTACTTTTCCAAGAGGAGATAAGAATCAAAATGGAAAAAGGAATACCCAGATGAATCTCACTAGAAAGAAGGCTAGAAAGATAAGTAAGAAGAGAGCTAAGATAAAAAAAGTTACAGAAGGTTCCAGAGGGAACTTCACAGAGGGAAAATTTGCAAAATTGGAGCTTCACCGGGATAACAAAAAAGCGTCACATGGAACTTCGCCAGGGTGAAGCAATATAGTCGTTGGGAATAATATAACCATTAGGCCAACCCTCCGAATGGGTAGAAAGGAATTTATGGTTTTCCACCAAACCGTTGGACCACATTGTAATGGAAAGAACAGAGTTAATGAAGGCTTCTCACCCGTTGCAAGAGATTGATTGCCAAGTTATCTATTTATCCCCTCGTTCCATGCACCGAGAACACTTTTTCTAACTGTGAATCTGAGCTCACAGACTCATTGATTTTACACAGTGATCATTGTGCTATCGTCTTCTATCCCATTACAGTATCTAAGTTACTCCTCGAATCTGAGATTTCCAACCCCAAGTGTGTATGTCGGATGAGTTCAGTGCTGCAGAGAAAGTTTTCAAAGAAGTTCTCATCGACCTCATGACTGAACGAGTAATGTCAATGTCTACAATTATACAAGAATCATCGATGAGAGGACTGCAAGCCTCTCCGTCAACTTCTCACAGAGCTAGAACATCCCAACCCTCAGTGGAAAAGAGAACCAAGCACAAAGACAACCTAGTAAATGAGAAGTTGATTCCAACCATATTGCCCAATTACATCCCGCCTCTGGCTGGCGTGGTGAATCGTGATAGTGTGCCAAGATATTTCGAGTACACCATGGTCACTACATACCTCCCGAAGGGGATACACACAGTTCACGCACAATAGGATAAGATCACAGCTTTGAATTTCAACGACTTCAACCTCAGAGATCGCAAGATCTATGGTATGCTCGCCTCATACAAGTACCTAGCTAGAATAAAGGGAAAGAATTCAAAGATCATCCCTCAGTCGTGGACGATGAACCTCGTGCATTCCACCCTGCTGAATGTCATGAATATCCCACACTTCAGAAGAAACTAGGAAGTCAATGTATGTGTCAAGATGTTATGGTTGTGTTACCATGGCGAATACTTATGGCTATACCTTCGTATTACATTTGACCCAACGTTGATCCACAAGATCACAGGACTGAGTATGAAAGGACCCGACCCACAGGAGTTTTATCTAGGAAAATTTGCAGATCGTGCATTGGCACAGAAGATCAAGGATACATATGGCGATGTTGAGAAGGGAACACGAGGATACAAGGTAGCTTCCATCCAGAGTGGCACAGTGCGCCTAGCTTGTCAACTGATAGCTGTAAATTTAGTAAGAAAGAACCACCCTATGCAAGTCACTGGATTTGTCATTGACCTCACAGGGAAGTGCGCAGAAGGCCTACATATGAACTGGGCGAAGTACCTAGTTAACAAATTGGAACTAGACTATTGAGAAGCATAGGATCAGGGTTATGAATTTCATTTCAGTTGGCTCCTAATCCTCATTGCATTTTTTGCCTGGGAGATGTTGGAAGGTGCGACCTTCCCAGACATAGATTCGTTTGAACTGCTTGCTACAAAGTTTGCTACCCTTTGGTATTCAAGTGATATGAACAAACAGTGGCAGTCGAATGTTGTGTTTCATACATATTACCTCCGACTAAAGAGATCCATCGAAGTTGAGCCTCGCATGACTCCAAACACCTTACAAAGGTTCCGACCCCTAATGAAGTTCAACACAGATCAACACTTCATCTACATTACAACACGAGCAAATGAACATAAAGAGTAGCTCCAGTCATATTATAAACTTACAAAAGAAGACCTTGAGGAGATCACTAAGGAATGGTATGTTGACCTCCTTATCCTTGCCAACCCTGGAAATACATTTGATCTTGACAGCCCATAGGACACTCATAAAGAGCAGAATACACCCAAGAATACTGAGGAGGTCCAAAATTTAAGCAACACCTCCAGAAAAACTACTTCAGTGTCACATGACTGAGGGGGTGATGACGAAGTAGAAGCTTAACAGAAGCCAGGAGAAGTAACACCACCTAGAGATGAGGTTGACCCCTTGAATAAGAGGAAGGTTTCCCCCCCCGAAACCTTCTTCCCGGAAGAAATCGAGAGCCACCATGACCAAGATGCAGACTGTCCTCACCTCCGATGATTTTGACTTCATCATAGCAGCCTTGAACGACGATTCACTGGAAATAACAGAGAAACAAGAAGCCAAGAAGGAAGAACTATATGATAGAATTAGAGTCTAACTCTGATGGGTACAGCAGGCCCTTCAGTCTAGCCGCATAGTCTCCACTGCGCCCCTGCTATCGAGAGACCCAGAATTTTTAGGTGAGCCAACCAAACTCCATCGAATAGCTGATGCAGTCGAAGCTTGCCTTCAATGAGCACAAGAAGAAATAGAACAATCCACCCATGCCTTGAAGCAAGTGCAAGGCATACTCGCAGAACAACACAATGCTACAGAACAAGAAAATATTTCTCTCCAAGCGAAGTTCAATGAATAAAAAGCACAGATGCAACAAGGAAAAGAATAGTTGCTCGCGGAGCAACTCGAAGTGAAATAAGCAGTCAGTAGAGCACTTCACTCTATGACAATCTTATAAATAAAGGTAGAGGACCGAGATCGCAGAAGCTATCTAGTAGCTACAGCAACGCATAACAGACTTAGAGCTCCACACAGTGCCCAAGACTTTGCAGGATGTATGGGATCAAAGAGAAGCAACCTCCCAGAGCGCAAGTGAAAAGATAAAATCCCTTTCCATGAAATGCAAGTAGCTAAGTAATCGCAGTGCCCAGACATATGAGAAACTCATTAAGAACCCATAATTACAGGCATTGGAATCACAACTCTAGGAAGCAAAGCAGCAAGCAAAGACAATACAAGCGCAATTAAAGCCCTGTCAATTGTGGAAAGAATGAAGCAATCCCAAGAGAAATGCACTGCCCAGTAGCAGATCCACATTATCTAGAGCAGAGTTATGGAAGTAACATAGAGGCTCCAACCTGTACAAGATAATTCTTACCAATTGTTCACAGAGGTCGAAGGCCGAGGAGCAGAACTTGAGCAGGTTGTCACTGCAGTTGAACAACGCCTGGAAGGACCTGTCAATGACGTAATCATCCAAGAGTTCATTGAATAGGAGTTTGTGGCACAACAACATGTCGAAGCAGCTTGAGCCACGCTCGAGGATTTTGAAGTAGAACTACCCAAACCAGAGTGACTCGGAACGAGTCATAAGTGAGTGTTGGGGGCATGTTTGCCCTTGACCAAGTTTTCGGAGATCCTTGGTCAATGTGACCTATTTTGGGACTTTGACAACCTGTCGAAGGTGAATCACAAGATGAAGCGGATATTGCGGGATATCGGCCCCTTTTGGGGTCCCTTTTGGGATTTCGGATTATGTAATGGGTATGGGGATGTCGACCCATGGGTTTACCCATGTTTAGGCTTATTTTGTAAAGTATAAATAGATGTCTAGGCAATGTAAGGAGAGGCATGTATATATATTTGTGTGATATTGGGCTAAGTGCTAAGTATGGATTGTGGATGGTTTGTGCATACTGTGTGAGACTTGCAGAGCTACGTGAAAGTAATTGTAACAAGGCTTGGTGTTGTACCCTAACTCGAAGAAGGAGGATCTGGCGGAGTGTGCTCACATCTCCTGTCTTCTATGGAGTAGGATTTTGATGCTATGTGCCTGTAAGAGTCTTGATTGAAGATAATAGAGAAGAAGATTTGGTGGACGTAGCCCTAGGGTGGGGGTGAACCATGTACATGATGTGTTTCTATGGTTTGTGTGATGTGTTGATGTGTTTATGTCTTTACTTTCTAAGTGCTTTGATATAGATAGATATATTTGTTTATGCTTTGTGCTAACGATGTATATGGATGTTAGATATGAACTATGTGAATGTTCTTAGTGCTTGAATCTGCTAGATATAATCTACCTCTCTATGATAAGTTCTTAGATACATCAAATCTGGATGAATGATGCAATACTCTGTTTTATCTGCGAAGTAGATAGTGGTCAAATATTGATGAATTGTCGGTGTTAAGTTATCTGTTAAGTATTACAATCACAGATTTGTGTCCCAGCTAAGGTTTTAGACACCTGAGTCCTGCAACCACCCCTACCTCTACCTTGGGTGAGACTTCATCTTCTTCGCAAGTGTTGCCGAAACGGCCGGTAGTTAGGGTTTTGTTGGTGCGTTGTTGTAGTGTTGAACCCTAGGTCTGCCCCTGTGAAAACAATTGTCGAGAAGGTAGTTCCTGACATATCGAATTGATATTGTATCAAAACCCCAAAGTAATTGGTGTTGGTTTGCATGATCGGGGATAAAATTGCCAAGCCAGGAGAAGTGCAAAGGGAAAAAGTTGTCATTTCGATATTGTTGTAGATTTTAACCGGAGCATCCATTTGAAAATATAAGAGTTTTTGTGAACTGAGTGTTGATATTTTTATATTTTTCTCTTAGAAAATTTTCCTTGGTTCCCAATAGAATTACCTCCGTAGGTAGCCAAAGTTGATGTTTGAGATTATTTTTCCCTTGGGAGAAGGTGCACAAAAGGGGTAAACTAGCAATGTTTAATTGACTATAACTTCATGTTCAATGCTCTGAATTGAACAAGAAAATAGTCATTGGAAACCTATTGGGTAGGAGAATCTATATATCCACTCATAATTCAGTTTTGAATGGAATGATTCTCAAGGAATTAGAAGGAAGGTTTCTGGTAGACTTGAAGGATGCCATTGAGCAGAATGGGAATTTCAGGAAGCCATAACTTTTGGTTCATAAATCAGATTGAAGCATGAGTATAATTATTGGAAAGGTAATACAGAGGTCAACATGATATAAGGTCTAATTTTTCTATGGGGGAATTGGTTTCCTACATAAATTTTTAGGAAAAAGTGGAATTTCATTCCATGAGCCATGTAACCACTTGATGTAAATATTTTTCCAAATAATGTCAAAATTTGGAGAAATTTTCCTAGATGATAAAGGTGACTGCAAAAGGAAATTGTTGCATAAGGAAGAGTGTATATTCTCATGATAGTAACTATGCATAAGTATAGAATCACATTTGAAATGCAAGAGCTGGGAAAAAGAAAAAGGGGTTGAGCTTGTTAATAGGTTATTATTAATAAGCATAGGAACACTCTAGTAGAGAGTGATGTGTGAAGGGATTGCTAGAAAGAGGATAAGATTCCACAAATGAGGATTGTGTGGGTCTGTTATTTCTTCCAAATAGGATACACACTTGGGCTTCTCCCTAGCCTTGAACTTGCATGATTTCTTCTGGTGGATTTCCTTGGGGAATGATGGTGCTTACTCATGTTTCTTCACTACCTACCATTTCCATGATCATCCCTTTTTCTTTGGGATCAACGTATTGTCAATTATCTAGCACTAGTTTCTTGCTTAGTGCCAAAATCTTGTTGACTTTCTTATGCAACATATTCAAACTTTGAAGTATCTCTTCTCAAGCCTTCATAATCCTTTCATTATTTGCTCTATAGCTCTTCACTTCTCTATGAAGGATTCTCATGGTTATAGGCTCCTGCCGGTCTCTTCTTCCATTTAACTTTGTCTCAACATTTCCCATGATGGAATGCAGACCTATAAACTCTTCCTCATGGTTGTAATATCCTTTAGTATCTTCCATAACTCTATTCCTCATATAATAACCATTTTTTTTTCTTGTACCTCTTCTGCAAGAAATGTGCATGTAATAATTATTGTTAGAACGTGCATAACATAAAACATTTCATTAATTAGAATACATGTTATTCTTCTCNAATAGAATTACCTCCGTAGGTAGCCAAAGTTGATGTTTGAGATTATTTTTCCCTTGGGAGAAGGTGCACAAAAGGGGTAAACTAGCAATGTTTAATTGACTATAACTTCATGTTCAATGCTCTGAATTGAACAAGAAAATAGTCATTGGAAACCTATTGGGTAGGAGAATCTATATATCCACTCATAATTCAGTTTTGAATGGAATGATTCTCAAGGAATTAGAAGGAAGGTTTCTGGTAGACTTGAAGGATGCCATTGAGCAGAATGGGAATTTCAGGAAGCCATAACTTTTGGTTCATAAATCAGATTGAAGCATGAGTATAATTATTGGAAAGGTAATACAGAGGTCAACATGATATAAGGTCTAATTTTTCTATGGGGGAATTGGTTTCCTACATAAATTTTTAGGAAAAAGTGGAATTTCATTCCATGAGCCATGTAACCACTTGATGTAAATATTTTTCCAAATAATGTCAAAATTTGGAGAAATTTTCCTAGATGATAAAGGTGACTGCAAAAGGAAATTGTTGCATAAGGAAGAGTGTATATTCTCATGATAGTAACTATGCATAAGTATAGAATCACATTTGAAATGCAAGAGCTGGGAAAAAGAAAAAGGGGTTGAGCTTGTTAATAGGTTATTATTAATAAGCATAGGAACACTCTAGTAGAGAGTGATGTGTGAAGGGATTGCTAGAAAGAGGATAAGATTCCACAAATGAGGATTGTGTGGGTCTGTTATTTCTTCCAAATAGGATACACACTTGGGCTTCTCCCTAGCCTTGAACTTGCATGATTTCTTCTGGTGGATTTCCTTGGGGAATGATGGTGCTTACTCATGTTTCTTCACTACCTACCATTTCCATGATCATCCCTTTTTCTTTGGGATCAACGTATTGTCAATTATCTAGCACTAGTTTCTTGCTTAGTGCCAAAATCTTGTTGACTTTCTTATGCAACATATTCAAACTTTGAAGTATCTCTTCTCAAGCCTTCATAATCCTTTCATTATTTGCTCTATAGCTCTTCACTTCTCTATGAAGGATTCTCATGGTTATAGGCTCCTGCCGGTCTCTTCTTCCATTTAACTTTGTCTCAACATTTCCCATGATGGAATGCAGACCTATAAACTCTTCCTCATGGTTGTAATATCCTTTAGTATCTTCCATAACTCTATTCCTCATATAATAACCATTTTTTTTTCTTGTACCTCTTCTGCAAGAAATGTGCATGTAATAATTATTGTTAGAACGTGCATAACATAAAACATTTCATTAATTAGAATACATGTTATTCTTCTCGTCAATTTATGAGGAACACAATGCACCAATTCACAATCTAATTCCTTAGATTCATTTCCCTCTAAAACAACTCTCAAACGACTGCACTCATGCCTCAATCTGAGTTCTGAGTGAAAAGTTACAACATTTACAAGTTGCAATTTCCACTCATTTATTACTACATAAATATCTTTATTGCTTTATGAGATATTTTAGTGCTAAATTCAAAATTCTAGGTTGATATATGTTTTCTTCTCCTCAATACCTTCCCAGTGACTATTCATTTTCTCAAATCCGAGCTCTGAGTTGAAAGTTATGGTCTGATGACGTTTTGATTGTTTTACCCAATTTATCCGTGTATGCTACAATTGTCTTCTTTCTCTTCCTGGACATTTTAACATACCCAAATAGTAAATATATCTCCATATATATATTCTATGGTTCATAATATTTCCATAGAATGCACCTGTACCCCAAACAGACTTCTGAGAAAGGAGTTATTCCCTATGGAAGTAAATTGGTGTTGAAATTTTACCTTGACGGTTTCAGCTATAACTTTCTCATACAAGCTTTGCTTTGCGTCTAGAGTATCTCATTGGATATCTCTCCCAGACTTATTTTATTTGAGATGAAGAAACAAAGTGTCCCTTGGTACAATCTAATCTTGTGGGTTTTGATTTTCTAAAAACATCGTTTAGGGCCTTAAAATCCGCCCGCAAGATTATGACCTTTAAAATCCTAAAAAAATTGTAGAAAATTGAATGTTTTACTATCATAACATCCCTTTAAACCTAATTTGTTGGTCTCAAATCGATTTAAATTTGAACCATTGATCAACTAATCCTTTCCAAATCCTGTGGATCAATATCTATCGTCGATCACCATCTCAAAGTAATCTAGACCATTGATCTAAACTCCATTGGCGATCGGTCGATCAATGATTCTCTTTGGCAAACCAAACTTGATCGCAAATATCCCTGATTCCTAATCGTCGTCCATAGGCCATTGGAGAATCCTATTTGAAACCACTAGCAACACCTCTATTAATCATCTGACTTGACCGTTGGGCATCAGTCGACAATGATCTCCAATGACTAATGAAAACACTTCTCCAATTCATCTGACTTGACCCTCTACTATCACCCATCCATGTTGGCTCACGTGGGAACTGTTGATGTTGCATGACACGTGGATGTTGATGTGGCATGACATGTAGACTCTAATATGGCACTCTAGATGATGCAGCATGACACATGTATGTTGATGTGGTGTGGCACATCATCACACTCTTTCCATCAATCATCGGGCCATTTCCCTTGGATGACCCAAACACCCTGGTAAATCATCCAACACCCAACCATCGACCCTCAATGTTACCCATGATTTTGGTCATCGTGATGATGTATTGATGATGGTGTACTCAGGCTCTTCATTAGAACTTTCTCCTGAGAAAAGTTACCTTCATCTCTTTCCATAAATTACAATTTTGAGGACTGTTCGCAGGCTGCTAGTATATTTGCCTGTGAGAATGCATGATTCTCGTAGGATGCCTTAAGCCAGGGTGCGAGAAGTTCACACTGTGTTGAACTACTAGGGTGAAAACTCTTTCTAAAGCAAGGAAAAAGAGGAATTCTCGATGCTTCTAGAAGGGAATCTTCTAGAAGGATGAGATGGCATTCGAATGGTTATCCTAGTACTGGATTCCATGATATTTTGGGATCATTCTTATCCAAGTAACCAATTCATTCTCTCTTATATATTGAGTGAATTCTCATGGCAAAGGTTAAGCAAAGAGAAGCAATATTCATTGGAGGATTCGTGAAAGAATTGTGTGAAGGACTGATGCTACAGCAGCTAGGAGACTTTAGCAAGTTCATCCAAAAGAGTTGATCTTCTTCATGCAAGTGAGCAAGTGTGTGTGTCGGAGCCAAGGGCCATTGAAAGGAAGTTTGCAGCATCAAGGCTCAGGTTGTAATATTTACTTTCCATTAATATGATACAGTAATATGTCCATTTCCCATAAAGCTAAGTCCACTTTATTGTATAACTCCTTGATCATATACATAGATTGACTGTTGAATAGATTGTGCTTTCTTCACTTCGGTTGGTTTGTATTGTTTTGGTCTTGACTGTATGAGAGAACAGGAGTGAAGCGGGAGAAACAAATAACAAAGGAAGCGATCATAAGGTATGTTCTTTGTTCTTGCCTCCTATTTAATTCAATGGTTAGAATCTAGGGAAAGAGTCATGTTCTGTCTTGCTTTGTTCTAGATCCAGGTGGATCTAGGGAGATCGGTTTGTGTCCGCACTTACGGATTTATCCAATAAAAAAATTGGCGACTCCACTGGGGATAATCCCATTTTCTTTGTGGCTTTTGGTATTTTTTTGTGGACATTTTCTCTGGTTTCACTTTTCTCCTGTCTTATCAGTCTCTGAGTCTTCAGGATATCCTGATAGACCTTCTGGGTCCAGAAGCCTTTTTGAATTTTGCTTCATTTTTCAAATTTTTGATTATGTTCAAGAATTCTCACACTACACTTCATTGCAGCCTGCGAGAATAGGTAGAGTTCGCACTCTGCCCATAGGTTTCAGTGCGAGGTTCTTGCACCCTGCTCAAGGGTCACCTGCGAAAATCAGTGATTCTCGCACTGTGTTATATTGCCTACCTGCGAACACAATTTTTCAAAAATTTGGATTTGAGTTTTGGTATTTTCAACTGCCCAGATCAGTTTGATTGCCTCTTATGAGTTTCTTGGACCTATGATTGGTATCTTTCTTGTTTTTGTTTGTGTGCATGAACAGTCTTAGGGTTTCAAGGCTTTTCTTGTCATTTTTGGCTTGACTTTCGTTTCTTGGCTTTTCTTGGCAAAATCATTCTCTCTGTTTTCAGAAGCTGAGTGTGTTTGATTAGTTAAGATCCAGAGATTGGTTGAAAGTTAAGTTTGCTTGGTTTTCTCATTTGCTTATGGTTTGAAAGATCATTTTCTTTTGCATTTGAAAAGATTAAATTGGTTTTCTCTTTATTTTTGTTTTCATTGAAAGAGTGGATTGGGTTATTTGCTTGTTCGTTGATTTGATTTTCTGTGCTCTCATTGGCATAGTGAGGGTCCTTTTTGGAAAGTGAACACAAGTTTTTTCTTTCAAAAACTTGTTTTTGTTTTTAGAAAACATTGAAAAATCAAATTATAGAGCTTGTTGAAGTATTTGAAAAGACACAATAGAGAATTTTCATTTGATAAATGATTGTTTGTGTTGGCATTTGAAAGGAAATTTTGCATTGTAGTTCAAGGTTGATCTGGAAAACTTCTTCTCTCTCCCATACATAGGATTCATTGAATGAAAAGTGATATATTTCATTTTCATCCTTGCATTGTTGGGTCAGAATCATATAACATAAGTTTCATTTCCGTTACCTTTGAGTAAACAACAACCTTTAATAACATGACGTAATCATAAAATTTATCTAGTAACTCTTTTCTAGGGCTCTTTTAAACCAACATTTAGCTAGGCTAGCGCTTTGGAGTAGGAAGAGAGATACACTCTCCAAAAGCACAAAACACACAATAGCATCTTGTGTTAGGGAGTGTTAAATTCCATTTGCAACATATTGTC
>SNQJ01S0138762.1:0-22297 GCA_010110895.2 Picea sitchensis | reverse complement strand
CATTTGGAGTTAATCCTTGTGATTCTTTATATACTTGATGAAAAAGTTTGGGAGAAACAGACATGCCAATACTTCATATGGCCATATCTTGTCTATTGAGAAAGTCATTTTTCTCATTGATAGAATTAGGCTCTACTTCCATTGCCATAGTTATTTGGTACAAGCCTTTGCATATGAGCATAAGAAAAATTTGTGGCTTTCATTCCAAATAGCTATGAGGCGTGAGAAGTATTTCTCGCGAATAATCCATCTTTTATTGTCTTCAATATTTTGTACCTGCAAAAAATGATTTGGTGTAGCTTTTTCTTAGCAGTCCGTCGGCTCTGATACCATGTAAATGTGTTGAACCTACACAAAATAGATCTAGCTATAAAATCATACACACATTTGTAGAGAGAAATTAAGAAATAAGAAGCAGGATAGAAAGAATGAAAAAATTCTCATTAATCGTATTCCACACTTAAAGAGTGAATAATTTACAATAGATATAGGATACATGAGTAACTAATGAGCCATAGTGGTGGTCTAGATTGATCTGGACACACACCAGCAATTACAAGACTAAACTACCACCTAGTCTATTCTTTCAGGAAGTTACGGGAGTGAATTGCCACCTAGTTGAGTTAACTAGTCAACTAGTCTTCAGTTAACTGACTGAACAAAGAGTAGTGAGTTGGTGATGATCTCAATGTTGCATGGTGAAAAAACCAATGCAACATCTAAACTAAACTCAACTAGTCAAACTGAAGTGTCAACTGAAAGAGAATATTCTCCAGGTGGAATATTCACCCCTAAAATATAGGAGACTGGAGAATGACTAATTATGACTAATAAACAAGGAAAAACCTTAGGAAAAATAAATCCTAGGTGTGTGTGAAGTAACTCCAACAAACCAAAAAATCTATAATCAACCTGTACCATAAAAATATGCAACCAACCATGTACCAAGTATGTGCAAATCATGTTTCAAGTACTCATCAACTATGAATCATCAATATGTACCAACATCATCAACTATACACCCCATGTATGTGTCAACTCATCAGCTACTTGTTTCAACCATGTACCCAAATTGTACCTCAACCTAAAGCCCTCATCAATTTCATCATCCAAATATGATTTGTAACTCTGTAATAGACTTGGTGTATATTATCACATACCTGCAAACCTTCCTTAACGTTAACAACAAGAGACTAGCATTTTCATCAAACGTTTATTTAGTCTCACAAGACTAGTTTTGGATTAGTCAACAACCCTAACTTGAAATAATCATAACTGTGTACATGTAATGAATAAGTATATGAAACTGATACACAATGTTCTTCAGTGTGTTGTATGCAATTTTTCCAGGTGTAACTACTTGGAACCTCTCAGAAAATGAGTTATGGAAAAAATGGCACACCTTGCTGAATTTCAGATATTTCTAGAGAGCGACCTTGTAGAGTGTGCCCTGCACAGAATATTTGTTGAATTGATCTGAAAATGTTACAAAAACTACTACAGACTGTATTCTAACCAAGAAATTTTTTATTATCAAATTTGGATCTGTTATGAAGAAGTTATGATGTTTTTAGCTGAAACACTTGTTTTTGACTAGTTTTAGGACTAGCCACAAACCCTATATACCATGGAGTGTAACTCCAAACATACAACGACCCAAAAGATGAAATTTGTAACATAGATACTTGGATATGTTTCCTGAATTTCATAGAAATTTCACGGTCTGAAGCATTCTAGAAAAACCGTTATTGCGAAAATGGTGAGATGACCTGAAAAAAACATACCTTAGAAAGCATCATCAAAATAATTTATCCTTCCTTGAATTCCAGCCTTCTTTTCTTCCCTTTCCTCATAAATTAGGCTTATATATCCTTTGGTTACCTCAAACACATATAGGTATTCAATATTCTCAAGTGTGTCTTAAATGAGAGAGCCTTGCCTCTTATTTATACTCTCCAAGTAGCTTCCTTAAAAACATCTTCTAGGTCACTTTGCCCACTTTCCTTATTTTAGGGTTAACCCACTTATACTTTCTCCATTAAATTTATTATTGAATTAATTTATTTTTTATTCAATTTGATTTATAGTACACTCATCACTTCACTTTATTATTTACCTTTTAAAAATCTCTTAAACCACTTTGACTACTTTGACCTTTTGGGGCTTCTAGATGACATATGAGGGTCCTCCAACTTCGCAAGGCCATAACTCTCAAACTATGGGGAGTTATGTGACATTCCACATACCACCGGAAATGGCATGAAAAGAAATATCCATATAGGATAGCTTCACTAAAAAATTCACTGGCATTCATCTCATTATTCCACAAATAATCATGGGTTCTCTAACCAGACTTCTAGGATAACTTAATCCACAAAGCGTCTTCCCGTGAGGGATTTCACCATAAGGGGACCACTTTGGAGTTCATCCATTTCTACTTATTATCAACCATGACAAGAAAATAATGAGTCATCTTTATGTAAAAATATCTCGGGTCCATTACCCAACCTTTGTTTCACGGATCTTTCTTCAAGGGTTGACATCAATGACAACCAACCTTAATCAACAGGTTCAATCTTTGGATTCTTTGCTACACCGTTGAAATCAAACAATTCTTCTTAAGGAACTAGACCTCTAGGTAAAACATTTTTCTTCAAAAGAAAAACATCACAGTATTCATCTTTTTCATTTATTTCATCTGAATCTACTTTATTTACACTATCTTTTTCTAAGTCTGACTTATTTACACTATCATCATCCCTCTCTACATCTATATTTGTACACACAAAATCATTCTTAGACTGTAGGAAATATTCAATTTGTTCATCATTGCCAAATACCTGCTAGTACCTGATGTTATCTGGGACAGTCGGTCTGCACTTCACCTCTACTGTGTATTGGCGATTTGGATGGAATGGTATTTTGCATGTGGCTGTCGAAGTAGCCAATCCATCTGCAAGTATGTTCTGGCCTCTAGGCATTACCTGCAAGTCAATTTTAGTGAAACATTGTAGAAAATACAAAACAAAATTCCTATAAGCTCTGAGTCTGGGATGTTTAGTTGAATGCTCACCTTTGATTTGTTTAATGACAAGTTCAGAGTCACCTCTTACCATAATCTTTTTGGCACCAACCTTATTCAATAACTTTAGGCCATTCATCAAGTCTTCATACTCAACTATGTTATTGGTGCACTGTAAATTTAGTTTATAAGAGTGGATTTCCAAATACCTTGCTTTATGATTATGCAACCACACCCCAGATCCAACTCCCTCTTTACTAACAACTCCATCAAAATCCATACTCTAGAAATATTGTGTTGGTTCATCACTTTCTACTATTACAATGTTACATTCCTTAGTGATGTCTTTTGTCTCTTGCAAGCCAAATGCATTATCTTCTAATTGTGCTATTTGATTGTCTAAGTCACCATCATTGTATAGAGTGAAGGAGTCTAGGTCAGAATGAATAGAGTACAAAGGACAGTTATGAGGTTTTTCTTGACTACTGACCATATACCTCATCAGAGTCTTTCTGTATAGTCTTCTTTGTTGGCCAAACATAGGAATGGTGGCATAAGACATATCTAACTACAAATTTCCCTTCAACTTATCACCCCAAGATCCTAGATAATAATAGACCATTTTTTGTAGGAATGTTTGCGACCAGACTATCCATGACCATGCTCTTAGCTAGGATCTAGGCCAATGTGATACACAAATATTTAATCAGACCTATACATTTGACTTTGCTAGAGTCAAAAGAATACAAGTCCTTGTATGGACTAGTGATATCAAGCCCCAAATTCTCCATCACATCCTTAGTCATAATATTGTGAGAAGTGTCAGAGTCAAGCATAGCATTATGTAATGTCTTGTCATGGATATTCATACTGATGTAAAAAGAGGGGACATAACTAGTATCAGTTTGTCCATCAACCTCATGACCAAAGAGCAGCTCAGTTGATCATCAACAACATTCAAAGTATCTGAACCTATCTGTGGTTCTATATTTAATTATTTGATCACCTGGGACATGTAGGAAGTTTTTTTCATTAGTTCAGTCAAAGGAATAGGGATATTTAGTTTATCCAATTCACTTTCTAATCTGAAAGTGGTTGAAGTTCTTCTTTGGCTCTTCAATTCTAGTTTATCAGTCATAATATTCTATGCAGATGTACTTAGTTGACTTGTGGATGATGCCTTAGTTTGAGTTGTTCTTGGTGAAGCTTCATGATTTCTTTTTGCAAGCGAGTCAAAATTATTCTTCTCAGGGAATTTCTTAGGGGTAGAATCTGAGGTTTTCTTGGCTTCAATAACTTTCTTGGTTTCACCAGCCTTCTTTGTAGGATTTTCATTAGTCTTCTTGATTCTCAAGTTATACTCTCTGTGGACCTCCATTATATTATTTTTAAAGGCCTTATGTTTTGATTCTTCTTCTTCCTTATTTACCTCTATCTGTGAAAGGAGAAAAAGCTCGTGTTCTTCCTGAGTGAGAAAAATGGAGTCATTGTCATTGATCCCCATGAGTTTTATGTGAATATCATCCAACTCCTCAATCACGTATTCCCCTTCATCAGCATATTTCTCTTGAAGAGGTGGCCTAATCTGCTGATCAGGATTTATTTGTTCCCTTTTGTCTTTGGGATCTCTCTGTCTGATTTGGGGAGGGTTCCCTGAAATTTGGATTCCGAATTTGGGGAGCAGTATGATTTTCTCTAGGAGGATTTATGTCATTTATTTTCAATTTTTCCATCATCCTCTCCATGGTACTCATCATGGAATCCATCTTAGTATATGAGGTAGAAGTGGAAGGTTCTTCTTTGATTGTAATCCTTTTTTCTATTATTTTCTTAGCTCTACTATCTAATAGATTTTCTTCAACACTCACTGCGCTTTTTTGCATATCTTCTAGGGTGGCTGAGTTCCTTTCCCTTAGTTGGTATGAAATATCAACATCAAATCCATCAGGGAAATTGATTAAGTCCAAGCCTTGAGGAGGCTTGATATCAGTAGGAATTGCATTATAGATATTGTTGAAATGAATGCAGTAATCCTATATTGTTTCCCCTTGATTCCTTTTGATATTTTCATATTATGATAAAATCTAAAGAGGGTTTTTATTTACCTCCCATATGTCTAGAAATATTCTATGGAAAGAAGAAATATATGCAATGCTCGTAGCCCATAATGCTTTGAACCATTTTTTGACCTCTCTAATTAAACTCTGTGCAAAAAGTCTCATCTGGACATCTGCCTCATCGAATTCCTACAAATCAAAATAATCATTCATTTTATCCACATGTTGTTGTGCATTAAGGGGTCTAGTACCATAAAACAGAGGAAGTCTGGTTTGATAGTCCTGGGCCATGACATGTAAAGGAGCAACCAACACCAGGGGATCATATCTTGCCACCATGATTGGTAGAGGAGGCTGAATAATAACTTGTGTGATTGGAGGAGAAGTGACAAAGAAGTAGAAGAGGTGGGGCTGGGAAGTATGAATTGATTTACTTGAGGCTTAACAGAAGATACAACAATAGTCAGGGCATAAAGTTCGACTGACTATTGAAAGTGGGATTTATACAAAGCGTGATAAATATTTGATATTGGGTCTTCTAACTTCTTAAACTCCTAGAGAAACCATTGATCAAAATCTTTTATGGGAGAAACTCTTTCAGGGGTTCTAGGTTGGAGGATGGTTTTATCTAGAAATGTTTCATTCACAAAGCTGTCAGATTTGGTTCTAAAAAGACTTTTCTCAAATGGTAGGTCAAACTCAAAATCCTGGATAGTGACAAGATTCTTTAGGAGAGAAGTGGCCCTATGAAGAGGAATGTGATTCCCATGACCTTCTACAGTGTTCAATTTTCTGAGTAACTTTTCTGGATTGTCTACTGTTGTTGCAGGTTCTGGATTAGGGTGAGATCTTATCTGGATTCTTTTAGGAGCCAGAGATTTAATTTTTTAGAAATATAATCTAATATATACAAACTTCAACAACCTATGTAAATTTATCTCTTTGTAAGTTAGATTTTATTATTTGTTCAGAAATAGATTTTTCTTTATCTAGGGAAAAGAAATCATAGGATGAAAAGTTTGTTCACTCCCCAGTATGGTTGCCACTATGTTAACGCTCTGTAAATTCCCAGAGGTTGTCAAGGGAAGAAGAAATTTAACAGAGGTAACTATAAAAACCACTTCAAAACTAGGATCTAGCCCTGCCAGTTTTAGAGAGGGATCTCTCTGTAGGCTTTAGATATGTTTGGGTTTTAGATATTAGGATAGCTAAAATAATATGACAGTGTTGTTTTTTTTATAAATATTGGCTGAAGTATTTCATTTAAACATTCATTGGGCTACGGGGTCTGTGTTTAGGATTGAGATCAGATACATATTTTATTAGGTTTTTTCACAGGGAAAGATAATGAAAATGTTAGATCTTTTTTATAATTAAAGTGATGGAAAGACATAAACAGGTGAGGTAGTCAATCAAAATAAACAATCATTTAAGAATTTATTTATTATAATATCAAAAGAAGAACATTTATATCGCTAAAATCCAAAAACAAAGTGCATGAAACAAATTATGTACTTTAACTTATTTCAGACGATCAAAGATAGAAAAACTGAATGATAATGAAGCAAGATAAACACTTAACAAAGATAAGTAAACATCACCAACACCAACATGAAGGAATCCTATGAATCTTCTTTTTATTACTGTTATATCTCTTCAAAAAGATTACAGATACAACTCGCTTGGGTGCAAAAATCAACCCTCTATACTTCGAATTCTTAAGTATTTATAGAAAATTTACATTTGATCCTGTCATTAATGATCATGATATGGCAGAGAGAAAATCTAACTAACTAGACTACATATTACAAAAAGTAGGAATGTTGAATGATCCCTTGAATCCTTGGTGTTGATTCTGAGGAAGGTGGTTGGTGATTCATCTTTGACTTGATTATGCATGTTCTTCATGCTAAATTGGATGTACACATTATCTCTACTCGATCAAGGCATAAAGGTCTTCCCATATCTTTTGACTGGGGATGGAGACCTTGAGTAACCTTCTATAAGTTTCATCCATCTCTATGTAATTAAAAAAGGTTGGATTGGTGATGAAAATGTACTTTATCTCTTGTTGGATGCTCAGTTCCAACTGAAGAGTTTCCAAGAATGCTTTGCCAGTAATGCTCTCCTATATCCTAACAAACTTAGAGCCTTATTTTTCCAATGCTAAGATTTTTTGTTTGTATTCTGGCAAAGTAATCCATTTTTCATTGATCAGAAACAAACCTGGAAGCCCCTTATTATGGAGTGAGTTGACCTTGCTGAAGAATATCTTCACTCCAACATCCATTTTTTGAGATTTATCTTCTAATTGTAGCATCAATCCTTTCTTGGTAAAAACCTTCTTGACCTCAAGGATTGTCTCTATTCTATCCTCAATTTCCAAGGCCTCCAATTCTTCTTTGGTCTTGCAATTCAAGAACTTGATGATCAATGTGGCCTCGATAGGAATTTCTCCCAATTCTCCCTTTATCTTGTCGATGGCTTGTCTGGATTTTTGCACAATATCATGATGTTCAAACACAATCTGTATCAGGGTCCATATCTCTTTCATTGATTGGAAAATGTCCATCCAAATGTTTTCCTTGGCCTATGATAGTGTCTTGGCCATGACTATCTCCTTCTGCAGCTTTTGCAATTATTGCTTGAGTCTCTGTGTTGTTTGCATCTCTATATTGTAGTTAGACTGAAATGTGGACTTCATATTCTGAAGGTTATTGATCTCATCCTGTAGTCTTTTGATTTCCTATCCTTGCATTGACATGTCCTCCATGGACTTTGCTAAATTTTCTGATGCTTCTAGAGTTGTCACTGGAATAGCTGTTGGAAGTTTTGTTGTGGTTATTGTTGTTGTAATGACTCCTGTGATGTCGACTTCTTGTAGAGGAATGATAGTCATTGGCACATTTTGTTCCTTTTCCTTGACTAGCTTCTCTAGCTCGGCCTCCATCTCCTTAATCTGTGCATTCTGCTCCAAGATTGATTTTAAAATTTCCTCCTTATGGCCCTCAGTCTCTGCCATTTATTTTGTCTTTGGATCTTCAGTGGCTGGTATTTTTACCTGTTTCCTCATGGAGGCTATGTTAGGGTTTTTCTTCTTGAGGAGCTCTTATGTTTCTTTTACATTGGATGGATCGTATCCAATTTTTAAAACCAGTTCTTCTAGGGACATAATATTGTTATCCTTAGCCAAGGAGGATATGTTTTCCAACTTGAGCTAATACTGGACATTGTTTAGGGAGACCTACAACTTTGTAGCAGTCATGGAGGTATTGGCCAAGGTGGAGAAAATCATTTCTCTAGTCTATCTGTGCATATCCATTTGACCGGCTAAATGCACTTCTTTGACATCAAACTCAAATGTTGACCTTTTATAATCAGAAATCGCCTTTGGATGAGGTACTTGTGCCTACAAGGATTCCATATGCATCCTCCCTTTTTCTATGTCAAAGGCAGAGAGAAACATGTGTTGTGTTGTAGATGTATATTTCTAGAATTGAGCATAGGTACTATTAGTCAACATCTCATTTTTCTTCTTGATCAAGTTATACTTCTCAAAAATGTTGAGTCCTGCAGGCTCCTGTGAGGATTTGATTGCCAATGTGATGGATGTTTGTTTCCTAGATGAAGAAGTGGACATTATTTGTTGGCTTCTTGAGAAAAGTGGTGAATGTTCTCCGTCCATTATTGTGGTGGAATGATTTTCTTCTCCTCCAGACCTGTCAGGTGTATGACTGGTCTTGGGTCTCTTGCTATAAACTTGGAAGTCTTCTACTGAGACTTCTATGACTGAGGGATACACTTCTTTCCTGGGACTCTTCTCTACTGGTACCTTTGGAGTATTTGTTTTTTAAATGCTGGCGAGAGAAGGATGCTACTCAATATCTAGAAAGGTGTTTGCCTCCTATTCTGTCTGGTTTATGTATCTCTCAGTCTCAGGTTTAGGCACATGAGCATAAGGGTAAATCCTGTTCTTTAATTTGGTTTCTACAATAATTTCACATGGGTTATAGTGCCAAGGAAAACTC
This sequence comes from Picea sitchensis, assembly GCA_010110895.2. NCBI lineage: Eukaryota > Viridiplantae > Streptophyta > Pinopsida > Pinales > Pinaceae > Picea > Picea sitchensis. The sequence continues at coordinate 13,190 of SNQJ01S0138762.1, read as the reverse complement.
AGACTGAACTTCATTTCCTTTAACATCTTATTGGCCTCTTCCCCTGCAGCTCGACTGTTGCAAATAAAAGAACCTATCTGTCCCTTGATCCTCAACTGCTGCTTCTTTTTGAAAGGCACAAAGTGAATATCATTGGAGTTTATCATCTGTAGAATGTATTCTAGGGAGAATATATTGAGAGGTAAATACTTGGGCAGCTTGTAAGGGGTCAATTCACATCCATAGACCCTAATATCTGTATGATCCTGGTATAGGTACCAGTCACCTGTTTTAGCTAGGTTTGATAAGCCTAGAATCCTTTGAATTTCTTCATTTATCTTAGGTTTTGTTCCTCCACTGAGCATGCTTACCACTGGGTGGTAAAAGTGTTCAATGAACTTCTTGAAACTGAACTCAAATGAATTCTTTATCACTAATGATGTCTAGGATGTGACAGGTTGTGGGTTACCATCTTGGTATAGCTTCTACAGAGATAATAAGAACTTATCTACTTGGAAAAAGATGAACATGTATGTCAATATAGAAGAATACCTAAACATACCCTCTGTAGAAAAATTGAAGAGTTGTTCATGGATGTTGTTAGCCAAAAACTGGTTGTAGTGGTACTTTTTAGTAGCCTTCTCTTCGGTGGAATATATGGATAGAAATCCTAGGATGGGTTCGCCTACCCATTCCTCTAAATAGTATCCTAGTAGAAAACACAGTGAAGAAATGATCTGGTTACCTTTTACTGAGAAGATGGAGGAAAGGTAGGGAGGATTATTTTTGGGTAACTAATCATTTTCAGGGAGGAAGAGCTCGAATATTTGATCTCTCTGTGGGAAAGACAACTTCTGGTACATCTCGGTCAGAATTTCGATGGTAAGAGGGGAAAGGGAGTCGACTATGGGTATCTGCATTATCTGGTCTATCGTTTCTGGGTTAATGGTGAAAAGAGTTTCCCCAGATGACGAAACAATGGCTCTTTCACTAGGGAGATAGTGTTCCTGGAATTTTAGAGGGAACTCGGGGAAATGGTATGTTTGAGGGAAGAGGTACAATGGGAGATTGGACTCCCAGAGTCCAATATCGTCACTTTGGTCTAGAAAAATGTCTCTGAGCCAGAAGTGCAATTCGAAGAAGTTGAATTCACACTTCAGCTCTACAATTAATTAGTCTTTATCGGCCAACGATATTTGATCCAAGTCTATAGGAGGAGGGAGGAAAGGATTCTCTTTGACTCTGAAGATTTGGATTTGGGCACCGTTGATCTGATTGATACCTGAAAAACTGAAAAAGGATGTTAATTGTGTTTACCAGGAGTTAATGGAATTCTTTGATTGAAGAAAACAAAGAATGGTGGCTTTGGCTGCGTTTGGATCGTGAAAAATGCAATAATGGTGAAAAAAATGGATTAAGTGGATGAACAGGTGTCTGTTAGGAGCGGATGATAGGTCAGATGGTTAACGATCATGACGAATGCATTGATTAAACAATCATCTTGATTGGAAGTGAGGTGTAGGGAATTGAATGGCCAACGGATAGATGAAGGTAGCGTGGACGGGAAAGAGTGGATAAAAGGTGGATGGGATGTGAGGGGTGATAGGTAAGTGGAGCGTGACGTGTAGGCAGAGTAATGGAGTGTGGTGACAGAGTGCGGAGGTGGTATGGAAGGGTGGTTGGGTAGTTTTCTGTGGGGGGAGGGGGTAGGTGGTAAGTGTTAAAGAGTGAGGGGGGTTCGAGTTAACAATTATGCACCACGTTAGGAGGGGCCCACCTGAGAAATACCACTTGCTCGGACCACCCCCCCCACCTATCCCATTACTGGATGCAAGGACAAAACATGACAAGTACTAAAAAAATGATATATCTCAATAAATTATCACATAGAAAACCCTGCATTAATAAATAATCACATAACAATTCATAAACATTAAACATAACTAGAATTTATGGCTATATAAACTATGCTCAAAGGAGAAATCATACCTGATCTGATGAACAGGTTAACAATACAGTTGGAATGGTTTCCCCCGCATGCTTATTTTCAGTTGTATGACCCTCTGTTATTTTTGAGCTTCGCTTAATCGACGAATAAATATCTTAAAGTAACTGCCAAAATCATTCAACCTCCATAAATATCTAAAAAATCAATACAAGTCATATTTGCAGCACATTATTTAATCTAAGATGCATTTTTACGAGAATGTAATAACATACCTAAATGAGATCCTCTTGGTTTTGAGAATAATTTATTGGAGCCACACATCTAATATTTGATCAAACTGCCTCCCTTGATTTGAAGTAGCAACAACGAAATCAACATTGACTTTGTTGTTTCTCCATTGGATCGAGGGAGGTTCGCTCCAAGATTAAACGACTCCAATAAATTATTGTCTATTGAATAGGGACAACCACGTGAAGGCAAAATATCTTATGGCCCCTCCCCCCCCTCACATCACTCTCAATTCCCCAATAACCAAAATATAACTGTATTGAAATATTTACAATAAAAACAAAAATATATGCATACCAATATTCACAATTGTTTAGAATGAAATAAAATGTTTCCTTGATCCAATTTGGGTGAGCTCAATTCTCCTAAGACAAAAGTAACAACTATTCCATAGCATCATACACTACACTAAAGCACTTTACATCTAAAAACTAGAGAATGAAAATTGATGTGAAAAGAAGCTTTATTCTATTCCATCATATGACTTGGTTGGAGTATTAAAATGAACCTATAAACATCATAGAACTCATCCCACTTTGATATATAAGTGAAAACATGTTATTTTTCCAATATTTAATCATAAACTCACTCAAAATACTAAAATGAATGATTTGGATAAAAACAGGTCTAAACTCATATGTAATCATGAAAATGGTCTTAATGTAGGGCTGCAGGAAAGAGGAATATGGTGAAAAGTGAAGTAAAAGGTTGGTTAAAGAATGGAATTTTGGTGACCCAACAAGTAAAGAAAAGTATTTCATAGAAAATAAATTTTATATTAAATAGTTATTAAATATTCATGTACATTGGGTGAATTCATGAAGGTGGGTAACACTTTCGTGAGAATCGAGTCTCCAAAATTCCAAAAGATCTTTTTTTGGTTGAACTAATATTTTTTTCGGTAATGTATTTTTAGACGAATGAATATTTTTCATCTGGTAACGTATTTTTGTCCAAAAGATATTATGACCGAAATAATATTTCGGCTGAAAGATATTCTGACCAAAATAATATTTCAGTCGAGAAAACTTTTTGGTCGAAAGAAATTTTCAGCCTAAAGAAATTTTCGACCGAAAGAATCTTTCGGCCAAAAAAAGGTTTATATATTACCCACACATTGCACCTGTTATAGTTTTCCCTAATTGTTGGTTAGTTGATACCATTTGGTGTTGGTGATACCATTTGGTGTTTTGTGTTGCACATCGTTGTTGTGGGCGAGCAGACGGGTGATCCGGTGGACATTGGAGCAGCGGGCGGGAAAATGTTGGAGCTACGGGCGGGGGAACGTTGGAGCTACGGGTGTTTGGTCCAGGTACATTTAGATTAGGAAATTTAAATTGATAGTATAAAATTGTTAGTTAAAAATTAGAATTAGAATTTATGTTTAGAATGTTGACAGGGTTGAATATGGCCCTGTCCCTTAGCTTAGTAAAGGATATGTAAAAGGAATACCACATCATGATTAGGTTACATTATCTGAGATAGTTATAGCTTTCAATACAAGTGAAATCGAGCTATGTTATCCATCTTTGTTCTATGTAATTGGTAAAGATAGAGTAATTGTATGTATCAAGCTTGTGTTACACTATGACCATTACAGACTAATACATGGTTATGATAAAGGTATACAGATTAATGGTAATCATTCTAATCACTTGCTTGTTTATATGATAGTTACAATCATACCTATTATATTGAGATCATGTTAGTAAGGGCTATGTTATCTTATTCAACTTAACCAATCTCTTACCTATGATATGCTTAAGATTCACTTGTTATGTATTTATTGAAACCCATATCTATCTGTGCTTTATCTGAATAAGTTGTACACACCATATACATAGTTTTCCTAATAAAGGTAATATAACTAAAATCGGTACTAATACTGATAATAATCAAAGCATGTAAGCTATCGTAATAACATATTGATCTTAACTAACATGGAAACGCAACATGTATATCTCTATGCTCTCTTGTTGTAATTCAAAATACGAGATGTAGTGTGACTTATAATTCTATGTTAGTATTACTTCCATTGACCTTTATTCTAGTGAACAGAGTAACCTCTAGCATAGAATAGGAGTCAATTTGGCAGGTATAGGTGATAGACATGAACTAATTCTGTTACAACTAACATGAACATACTGCTTATATGGTATATATACTAGTAATACCAGACCTAAGGAGTTGTTTGATATTTATCGATGAATATGGTAACATATGAACAAGGGGAATCAATATGCATACTTTGATACAGGGTGGTATAGATAATAGCCATAGTATTCCGTGGAGATCATACAAAGATTAGTGGCCTATACCTTAGACTCAGACTCTACACTCTTACCTATATCATAATATTCACATAGATCATATGGGTAAGATATGAAGTTGATTCCATTGCTTTAGCTCTCACTTAATCAGAGTAAGTAAAACCCATCTGTATTGGATAAGAGTATACCCTTTGTAAGACCCTTGTTAATGATGCTACTAGTATAGTTATAGTGTTGATTATAGTAATAGCTCTATTTACACTATTCAATATGAGTAATAAGGATAAGGAATCCCACAATATATGATAGTTATAACATGTGGAATTGATATAGAAGAGTACTGGTCACTATGCTCATATAACTAGGATTGATAGTAATACAGTGTGACCATGACTGTGCTTATATTACGTAAATATGATAGGCCTCTGCTCCTTTTATCTTATGAGCTTTAATTATCCTATGCCTAATCTGATTCCATTGTAATTTCTCGAATCATTCGTATTACTTGAAGCTAAGTTGGGCATCACTCCTAGTTATAGTGTACATAGTAGTCTATCAATATGGTTAGTTTACATGACAGATAAAGAGTGTGAACAATGATGTTACTTGGATATGTATAGTATTCAAGATTAACCCTATGCTAATCTATAGTGTATTTGTTAATTAGTATGGATCAAGCATACTGTGTACAACTTATCAGTGTTACTTGCTTGTTACTCTTCCATAATTATCTAGTATGAAGCTTCATGTATTATCACAATATCAAGGGTAATCATTCTATTCATAACAATGAGATATAATATAATGAATATATAGTAATCATAGACTATCTAAATCATAGAAGCATTATGATTAGTTAATACAGATCCATATTACTTATATAGGTAATGGTATACAACTTATCATACGTTTTATTACTAATATATCATTACATATACCATATCAAAACTTTTAGTAATAGACGTGACTACAATACCATCTTTAAGCTGAGTTACAATACCATTTATTCTCCCTATAAGTGTATGTTTCCCATTAATTACATCATAGATATTAGTGTATCAGCTAGTCTAACAAGCTCGGTATCATGGAAACAATAGGGATAAAGTAAGTGTACAGAAACATGAATCAAACCCATTGTAATCATACCATCTAATTGTATAGGGTTGAAAATGATGAAGTAATGAGATAATATGATATGAGACCACAACAAGACATCTGAACAAACTGAATTACACTAAATTATTTGCTTATAAGTAATGCCATCATATTCGGTACATAATGCCACTGATGTTGCACTCTTATTGATTAGGGTCCTACTCCTAATATATGATATGAATAAGAACTATATTGGTTGTGCTCATATGTTACGGGTATACACTTCTTATGCCTTTTCATATTCATGGGATTGGTTCTAACTCAATACTAATACAAATAAAACAACATCCTTTACATTCAGATTATGATAATCTACTCTATGCTTCTATGATATCAACATAATACAGGGTTATGACTCATACAAGAAGCTTTGTTCATGTTCTATGATGTGTAACAAGGATAAGGATAAGTATACACATAATATAGATAATATTGAATCCATAGTAATAAATAAGAGTAACACATAGTTAATTTAATGTGTGTTGGATATGTTGTTATCCTTATTTGAGCTTACTGTATCTCCATATTAAGCTTACATGACTAACATGTGCTATGGACATAATCGTAATCCAGTAATGTTTGAATATGATGAATACAATCGTATAAGCAACTTCATAGATAACAAATCAGTGTTGTATTGAGAATCACTGCCTTGTTTCAACATAACATAGCTTAGTTCGATCTGTAATCAAGCACTATAACCTATCTAAGAAAAACATAATCACAAGCTATGGCCTATTCCAACCATTCATGTTATCTTATCATAGCATCTTCAAGCTTGGTTAACTCTATACCAGTGTAATCCAGTATTCATTTCACTACTGATATGATAGATTCACTATTTCTAGCTTTATGTACTATTGATTAGGATGAATTCAGGCATGTCCTTGTACATGGACAGGGCCATATTCAACCATGTCCATGTACAGGGACAGGCCCAAATTCGGGCCTGTCACTCTACATGGACAGGGTCGTATTCGGTGTTGTCCATGTACATGGATCATTGAAACTAGAAAATATTGAATGATCTTGTGCTTATATATCCCATATAGTATTATTACTCTTTCTCACATTGGAAAAATTATATAAAATTTAGATTCCCATCTCCTTGACCCAACAAACTAGATCAGCTCTTTTTCCTCCACTTTTTTTCTTCCCTTGCCAACAATTATTTTTCACATTTTATAACCTTTTTAATGTCATTAAGTCATGTTCAAATAAGATCCCATTGGAATTGGCCTCTTAAATGTGTCTTATCTGATTTTCTACTATTATGAGAACATCCTGTTTTGAGTTGTTAAAAATTTAAGTTTGACCATTCCATAGTCACCCATTACATTGATCTTATGTAAAAATGGTGTACATATTAGGTAAAGAGATATGCGTTATAAACATGTACATAGGGTTACATTTAACCTCTTTTATACATAGTTAATATATGTGTTCTAGCTTATTATGACAACACTTATTTGATAATCAACTTCATAGTGATTACAACTTACATATCATAGATTTTAGATTTTAGATTAAATATTTTAGATTTTAGTATTAAATTGTTAGTTATATTTTATATTTTAGATTTTATAGTCTTAGAGTGTTGACAAGGCCTTATTCATCAATGTTCATGTATAGGGACATGCCAGAATGCGAGCTTGTCCCTATACGTGGATAGGGTTGGATATGGCCACGTCCATGTACAAAGGCATGTTCGAATTCAAGCCTTTCTTTTTACATGGACAGGGCTATATTCATCCCTATACATGTAAAGGGACATGCTTGAATAAGGCCTTTCCCCTATACATGGACATGGAAATTTGGGTCTGTCCCTGTACATGGACAGGGCCAAATATAGCCACGACCATGTATAGTGACAGGGATGAATATGCTAAGAATTACAAGATTCCTGTATCTTACGCTCATTTATTAGATAATAAATTTAAATTTTATGATTTAAATGTGTTATGGATATAGAGTATATTACAATGAGTGTATTTATTGTACTATAATTGCCTTTGATTACATTGAGCTTATGTAAAAATGGTGTACATATTAGGTAAAGAGTTAAGTGTTATAAATAGGTCCATAGGGTTACAATTAACCTTTTTTTATAGAGAGTTAATGTATGTAACATCCCCAACCACCAACAGGTCGGGAAATGCTATTACTACGGAACATTCACACACACACACACACACACACACACATAATCATGCATTTTAATTGAAATTAAACACATAACACAGAGTTACTATTACCATTCAGATTTAAACAATATTAACAATAAACCCAGATGCAATAAAACACATGATAACATTCAAGCATTAGTAGAAAAAACATGAATAACGTATAAATTAAGCATAGAATGATACTTGTATTTTAAACTCGAGTAACACCACTAACTACATGTAGACCTTCCACAAACCTCCCAGCCTTAGACCACATTGTTCATCACGCTCAATAGTGGGTCACCCCCGAGTTGGGACTAAGATCCACCCAGGGAAAGGGAATCCTAGACTAGGCTGAGGTCACAAGAAACTACATAGTGCAACTGAAAGAATTCTCTCCATGAGCCTTCTTATGCCCACTATTCACAGACTCTCATTCCCCGCATGTCTATTCCACTCGGGAGTATACACCTTCACTGACACATAGTTCATCGACTTCTTCACCACCCTCTCAGGGTCTCGACAACAGGTCAGATGAGGAATTATCAGAGCTCTGTAGCTGGTTTTGGACTCTCTTTGGGAGAAAATCACTTCTTAGAAAACTCTCTCACCTGGAGAGAGATGATCACAGGCACAAAAACATGCCTCTTCAACCATGGGCCTGAAAATCCACTTCTTCAACTAGTTTCAACTCAATTCCCACAAGGTAAGGACAACATCAACAACAACAACATCCAGTTAACTCACGAGTGACAGAAGCAACAGGAAATTGGGTATAGACATCCAAAAACGACAACAATCCACACTAACACACAACATGGTTCATGCCATATCTAGGATGCATCAGGCTTTACAGTAAAAAAACACAGGCCAAATTCACAGTTTTTGGTTCCAGAGATACATGAGGGTATGCAGAGGTCAATCTCAGAGATCAACAAAATTTATGGAGGATGGGAAAATGGACAGCGAACAATATTCTCATGAGGGTTTACTTCATTGTGCGTGGGTATGAAAAGACAGACACAGAGGAAAAAGTATTTAGACGCCCCTAGATCCCAACGAAATCAGGTGGAGGATGACATAATGAGAGAGTGAAACTCCTCCATGGATTGGCTCTTCCTAGAGTTGCATGCTCTCCACTTAACATACATTCCTTTTCAAGGAACTTAGGAAAGCACTTGGTCAATTGTCCACCTTAGCCTTTAGGAAATAATAATGAATTATTATCTCCTTTAGAAGTAAGCCCCCTAGCTTATCCCCTAGGCCCACACACTTAGCCTCCTCCCTTACCCAACCTTGTGGAAGATTAGTCCCCCATCACTCTTTCTTCATGGTCGATCTGCACGCAATGATGTTTATATTTTATTAATGATATGCATAATTACATATGCAAAAATCAAGCTCCTGGCCTTTAACACCTAGGCTCTCTGGCCTAGTAAAAACATAATCCCACCAACTTATCAACACTCGAATCACCATTATACAAAACATGTTTACAGTTCATATATACAAATGGGGCTCATCCTTAGGGATATTACAATTCCCTCCCCTTATTTTTTCACTATCCTCAGTGCAACTCTTTACACAACATCAACAAGATTTCCAAAATCTTCAAAACGATGTGGGTATTCTTCCTGCATAGAATCCTCATGCTCCCATGTCACGTCCTCAGGACCGTACCAGGTCCACTAGACCTTTAAAATCCCTATGGATCGATTTCAAAGTTGTTTTCTCTTCTGGTCCAATATGCGCACATGATGAACTTGTAAGACGCCTTCTTGCTCCACCTGAATCACATTCGAATCAATAACATGATTAGCATCAGGTATATATTTCTTAAGCAATGAAACATGAAACACATCATGTATAGTCATGGATATAGGTAATGCAAGCATATATGCAATTGGTCCAATCATTTATAGGATTTCAAATGGTCCATAAAATCTGGCTGCCAACTTCGAACAGTTTCCCAGCTTCAAGGAACTTCTGTTGGTTTTTACTTTCAAGAAAACATGATCACCCACCTTAAAATCTATGTCGGTTCTATTCTTATCAGCATAACGTTTCTGCCTGTCTTGGGCAACCTTCAAATTATGCTTAATCTTCAATATTTGTTCTTCCATTTCCTTTAGAAACTCTAGCCCAACTACTGCTCCATCAGCTGGGTTATCCTAGCTTATTGGAGTGTTGCACTTTCTTCCATAAAGTGCTTCAAATGGGATCATCTTCAACGATGCTTTATACCCATTGTTGTAGGCAAATTATACCAAGTGTAGGTAGTATTCCCATTTATATGGTTTGTCCATCACATACATCCTTAGCATATATTCTATTATTCGATTCACCCACTCTGTCTTCCCATCAGATTCAGGATGACAGGCTGTGATGAAGTTCTTATTGATTTTGAACCCTTTGAATAACCCCTTCTAGAACTTCTAGGTAAATTTCAGGTCTCTGTCAGTCACAATTATCTTGGGAATATAGTGCAGTCGTGTTATTTCCCTCATAAAGATATCAACAACATTATTTTCCTTATGAGTAGTCTTTAATGGAATAAAATGGGCATCTTTTGTAATATTTTCCACCACGACCATGATTGAATCATACTGCTTGTCAGTTCTGGGTAGTCCTGTGATGAAATCCATTGTCATTACCTCCCACTTCCACTCAAGAATAGGTAAAGGTTGTAGTAGTTGTGTTGGGTGTCTATGCTCAGATTTAACCTTCTAACACTCCATACATCATATGATGTATTCATCAATATCTTTCTTCATACCTAGACAAAATTAATGGCTCTCGACTACTGCCACAGTTTTCTGATAGCCAGGGTGCCCAACATAAGGCACATTATGCACTTCTTTCAAAATCAGAAGTTTCAATTCTTGGACATTAGTTACATAAGCTCTGTTTTTGTACAGGAGTGTTCCATCAGCTCCCAAATTATAATCTTCCACTTTCTATCGTATCTCACCTTGTTGTAGCTTTGCTACCAACTCCATGTACTGCAAATCTGCATTTTCAGCTTCCAAAATTCTTCCCTTAATATTAGTTTGGTACATGCTAATGGTTGTAGCATGTAGTTCATGCACTCTCCTTCTGAGTGCATAAACCACTTTGTTCTCATTTCCTTTGATATGCTTGATATATAAGTCATATTCACAAAGAAACTCCAACCACCTACTCTGCCTAACATTCAAGTTTGGTTGATCAAACAATACTTTAGACCATTGTGGTTTGTTCTCAGTTCAAACCTCTTCTCCACGAGGTAATGCCTCCATTTCTTTAGAGCATGAACGATGGCTGCCAACTCTAAATCATGAGTTACATAGTTCCTTTCATGCTCTTTCAACTTTCTGGATTCATAACAAATTACGAACCCATTCTGACTAAGGACTCCTCCTAGTCCTTCCTTGCATGCATCTATACACACTACAAAGTCTTCATTTGAGTCTACAATTCTTAGGATTGGAGCAATGGTTAACAATTGCTTCAATCACTGGAATCTTTTCTCACAATACTTTATCCATTGAAATTTCTTCTCCTTCCTTTGCAAAGAAGTGATAGGGTAAGCTATCCTTGAGAACCCTGCAATGAACCTTCTGTAATAGACAACTAGACCCATAAAGGATATGACTTCTGACACATTCTTTGGTGCTGAACATTCTCTGATGTCCTCAATCTTCTCAGGATCCTTTGAGATGATATGCCCCAAGTAATGGATCTGCTTTTGATAAAATGAGCACTTTCTCAGTTTGGCATACGGTTGGTGCTCTCTTAGCACTTGCAAAACCATCCACAAAGGTTGTTCATTCTCTCCCTCCAACTTGAAATAAACCAATATGTCATCCAAAAATACTATGACAAACTTGTCCAGATATTCCCTGAACACACCATTCATTAGGCACACAAAAACAACAGGTGCATTTGACAACCCAAATGGCACCACTGTGAATTCATAGTGACCATACCTTTTTCTGAAGGCAGTCTTGCTGATGTATTCATATTTTATTCTTACCTGGTGATACCCTGACCTGATATCTATTTTTTAAAATATCTTAGCATCCTTCAACTGGTCAAAGAGATCATCGATCCTCAACAAATGATACTTGTTATTAATAGTCACTTTGTTCAATTGTCTGAAATCGATACAAAATCTCAACGTTCCATCCTTCTTCTTCATGAACAGGATTGGGGCACCCCAAGGTGACACACTTGGGCATATATATCCCTTCTTCAGAATCTCTTTAATGTACTATTGCAGTTCTTTCAACTCTGGCATACTCATTATGTAAGGAGCTTTCCACATTGGAGCTGCTCTAGGCATCAAGTTTACAGAGAAGTCAATATCTCTCTTTGGGGGTAGTTTGGGTACCTCATGGAACACATCTTCAAACTCTTTTAGTACCACATGATCTTCAATATTTGACACCTAATCCTTAGGTGTTTCCTCCACATGCGCTGCAAATAATTTACAACCTTTCCTGTAGAACTTCTTTAGCTGCATTGCTAAGATTTCTCTAACAGTAACTGCCCTTGGAATTCCTTGCACATTCCTTGGGTTTCATTCCTCATCCACGCAAGTGAATGCCTTGTTACGACAGTCTAAGATGGCATGGTGTTGGTCCAACCAATCCATCCCAATTAGATAGTCATAGGAAACCAAAGGTAATATGTTCAATTCATCCCTTATGGTCATTCCATTCATGTCCACTGGACAAGTCTTAACTAACTCAACAACCTTTTTCTTGGCTCCAGTAGCCAGCTGCACTAACCAATATTTTCCATGCTTTCTTCTTGGCAATTGCAAACTTTCCACCATCCTAGGGTCTATATAGATATGACTAGCCCCCAAAACAATTAAAATAGTAAAGGGATGGTTATTGATCATACCTTACACTTCAATCATGTGTGATTGAAGTTCAACTTGTTTGTTATCCAGGGATGATTAGATCCTTGGTATTCTATTGCCCATGTCCTCCACTGTTTCAGCTTACTGAACATTATGGACAACTCTCACCTTGCCATTTTTGTGGGGACAATCTATGTACTTGTGGTTTCCCTGACAATGCCAACACTGAATGGGTGTCTGCCTTGGCCTTTGTCCCCTTATTTCATCCATTCTCGGCTCTCTAAACAATGGTTTCCCTTGAGGACTATTTCTGAAAAAGGGAGGTTTGTTTCCGTTCTACCTCTACTCTTTCTTAGACTTCTTCTGGTCATCCCAAGCCTTCTGAAAAGTAGGATTTTCTCTTTGTTGTTCACATGAGTATTTCTCTCTTATTATAGTTTCTTCCATAGTATTAGGGTCATCATACTGAATCTTGTCACTGATGGAAGGTGGTAGTCCACTCAGATACGTTTGGATTTTGACAATCTAATGCAACT
>SNQJ01S0138760.1:0-24243 GCA_010110895.2 Picea sitchensis | reverse complement strand
GTTTATACATCTTGTGTTCCTTGTGTTGTGGAGATTATTTGTAGATGATATATTGCTGATATATGTTGCTGATATGTATTCACATCTAACTGATTATTAATGACAGAAATGAGTAATGAGTAAATGTCGAATGCTAACTAATGAGTTTTGTGTAAGAGGGAAGTTTTGGGAAAACGATCCCCACACTCAGTCACCCCCCTCTCTAAGTGTGGTAGGTGTGTCCAACAAATATCATGTATATTCGCCCTGTGAGTCTGAAGAAGAAAGTCGACATTTTCCTAGTCCTTCTTTATCAAGTTTTTTGCACCTTGATAACCAGTTTTCTAAAACCTTTCTACCCTATTCAAACACAACTGAAAGGGTACCACATCCCTGTAAAACTCTCCGTTATAAGCTCCAAGTTCCAGTCTCTAAATCATCAATGGCCGCAGCTGGAGGAGGTGGGGTTGGAGGTAATGTCGCAGGCAGTGCTGGAGGAGTAGGCAGTCAAGTACCACTCCCTAGAATCTTTGATAAAGTGGCTTCAAGATATGCCCCTTTGGTCCTCCTGGTTCCTCTTAATGACCTCCCCAAAAATTACATGAAAAATCTTTCGAAATTCACAGGGGAAGGTGATTTAACTACACAAGAACACATCAATTTCTTTGACCAATTTGCTGAAATCCTAGGACTTGAACATGAAGATGTCTACTCCAGACTCTTAGTGTAGACTTTCGAAGGACAGGTCAGAACCTGGTTCTAATATTTAGCAGTGGGATCTATAAGGTCATACGATGAACTTGAAATTTCTTTTATCAGACAGTGGGGAGAAAGGAAAGGCCATATTTATTATCTGACTGAATTTGGGGCTCTCAGAAAGAAAAACTTTGAATCAGTTCTTGAGTTCACCAAAAGGTTCAATAAATTGTATAATAAAATTCCCATCGAGGTCAAACCTTCACAACTTGCAGCGAAAGTAACTTTCGCTGGAGCTTTTGACCCTAATTTCTCCCTGCTATTAAGAGAGAGGAGATCAGTAGACCTCACTAAGATGCAAGATGATTCCCTAGAAATTGAATTGAACATGATGGTATCAGGAAAACTAAAAAACAAAGTTGAAACTAGGAACAAAGAAAACAGGAGTTACAGAGAACAAGGAGGGCCCTCTAGATCAAGAAGATCTTCAGGAGACAAAATGGATGATATGGCAAGAATAATTAAAGAACTATTTAATAAGATCTCAAAAATGGAACTCGATCAAGTGAAGAATGATCATTTTCCTAGAAATGATTTCAGAAGGAATCCCAATCCTCAAGCTCAACAAAGACAGATTAAAAATGAGGATAAAAAATCCCAAGCCCCATTTAAGTGTGAAAACTTTATAGGAGGAGAAGACGTAGAATATTTTGAGGAGTTAGAAGAAGATATAAATAATCTTGGTGAATATTGTCTACAACCCTTCTTATCGAGACAAGATTATGAAAAATCCTTAAATAAAGAAAATGGATCAGAAAATAACAATAACAACAGTACTTCAGAAGATTTGACCTATCAGGGTATTGCAGATGGTATAATGGTCGAGCTTCACCAGAAGTACAATCTAAGGCCTAGAAACAAGAGTCTCGCAACCGCCCAAATGAAAAATATCCTTCTGAGGGGCGAGACAGACGAGACAATTTCAAAAAATGTTGAAAAGCAGACTGAAAAAACTAATACCACTGACACACAGCCTACCAAGATAAAGTCAGCTAAAACACCCACCATCAAAACATAGAAAGTGAAGGTTCTTGTAACTGAAACAAAAACTTCACCACAAAAGAAAGATGAAAAGAAGGGGATAGAAGCCCAAACTATAGAGAGCGACAAAATTGTGGGAAATTTTAATATGGAAAATGAAATCAATAAAATCAAGATTCCTATACCTCTTGTCGAACTGGTGAAAAGCCCAATATACAGAAAGAAAATTGCTAAGATGATTAGTTTTTCAGAAAATGAAATTCAAGACAATGTTATAAACTTAGAAGATGACAAGCCTAATATAATTCGCGGCCCACATTTCGAAGGTACTAAAGATATCGTTGCGCCTTTCTATATCACACTAACCATTTTCGACCTTCTACTCCATAACTATATGTTAGATTCTGGGGCATCTCACAATGTAATGCCTAAATTCATTGTGGATAAACTGGGTCTTGAAATCACCAGGCCTTATGGAGATTTATATTCATTCGATTCAAGAAAAGTTAAATGTATAGGCATGATAAAAGACTTGGTTGTAAATCTTGCACAGATACCTATGAAAAGCATTCTAATGGATGTGGTGGTTGTTGATATTCCTCCGAAGTATGGTATGTTGTTATCCAGGTCCTGGGGTGCCAAGCTTGGAGGATCCCTCTAGCTTTACATGGCGTACGCTACGATCCTAGTTTTTGGAGGACAGTTCACGTGCCTATACAAAGAAACTAGGTTGGCATTTACGGTAAGTGATCTGCACAACCCGAATAACTACCCTGTGTATATTGTTGATCAAGATTTAGGCAATTGTATATTATCTTTTGATGATGATATTGATGTATATATAGAAAAAATTTGTACAGAAAAGAGAAAAGAAAACGAAAAAGTTAAAGAAGATGTATATAGCACCGACGTGTGGAATTTTTTTTTTGATGGTGCTTCATCCTATTTTGGAGCAGGAGCTGGGGCACTCTTTGTGGATCCTAATGATAAATTTGTTGGAAGATTGGTTGTTGTCATTGATGTCAACCCTAGTCATGGGTTTTGGACTGCAAGATTGATAAAGGTATTTGGACATGAAGGACAATTCACATGCATATACAACACCCATGAATGGATAGTATACATCATATTGTTTAAATTGGTATGTAGCACATCATGTGGATCCTCGCAGTTTGAGGAGAAATGAATTTTGGTGACAAAGTGAATTGAAGAAGGAGAGAATTTTGAGTAGAAGATAATTAAAAGAAAAATTACAAAATAAGAAAGTGGTCGGACCTAATGTTAAAAATAAAGTGACATAAATGGGTATAAATAAACATCATTATACACACATTCATTTTGATAAAGTCAATTTCGAAAAGGAAATAAGAAGTAAGAAATTTCAAGGGAGGGATAGAAATCTTTGGTGATAACATTCTAAGGTATGTTATTTTCAGGTCAACACAAATTTTTTCTATAAATTTTTATAGAATGATTCAGATAATTGAAATCTCTATGGTATTGAGAATACATATCAAGGCACCTATGGTAAAAATTCGGCTCTTGATTCTCTATAATTTGTGAACACATTTGAAGATAGGGTTTGTGACTAGTCTGGCTTAGTCAATAAGCAATTCGGGTAAAACAATCATAACTTCTTAATCGATCCAAATGAAGTGGGACAAATTGGTGGAAATAGTCTGGTTGTAGTGTGTATTTTGTGTGAGTTTGAGAATCAGATGTTAATTATTGAGCAGAGGGCATTCTGTGCAAGTTCACTCACTTGAATAGACGAGTGGATAAAATCACCATTCTTTCTATAACCTCTTTTGAAATTCAAGGAGTGAAAATTGGAGGGACTGAAAGTACATTAGGTAATATTATTCTGAGGATCAGTACTCAACGTTGAAGAATTGTAGAAATTGAGAAGTCTCAAGAAACATTGCTCGGGTTCTATGCTTGATGATTGGTTGATGGTGATGATTTAATGTAAGGTTTATTATCTCTCATATATTGTTGGGTGGAAGAAGGGGCAGGATGGAGAGTTCTTCTCTCTTGATATTGGAGGATTGTAATATCTTCCTCTTTGAGGTTATCCCTCCCTTTACATTTGGAAGTTGTAGCTACCTTTGGAAGTCATTACTTCCTTGAACAATAACTATTGATTATTTCTCCATATGTGTGTATGGTGTATATTTGTATTGGTGTAACTCTTATACTATTGTTATATTGTGTATGGTGTATTATGTTGTATTGGTGTAACTCTTATACTATTGTTCATTGCTCATTAGATATAGTTGAATGGTTTAAGTATAAGTTGAAAAAGGTTTTAAATTGTACTTGATACTGATTCACCCCCCTCTTAGTATCAACAAAATTCATTATCCCTTTTTCCTATAGGTTACAGTGGAACGTTGACCACACTAATAATGTATGCAAGTACAAAGCCTTAGTGTTAGGGTTAGAAGCCGCTAAGAGAATGAAAACGAAAAACCTCGAAGTCTTTGGTGACACCATTTTAATTGTAAAACAGGTAAACCGACAATACCAGGCCAAACATCCTAGGTTAAGGTCTTACAGGAATTGCGCCTGGGATCTAATCAAAAAAAAATTCTCCTCTGTCAATATTCACTACATTCCAAGAACCGAAAACCAACAGGTTGATGTGTTAGCCAAAGAAGCTTCAACATTCACACCCCCCACCACTTTCAAACTAAAGTACCATATACAAATGAGACATAGACCTTCCATACCGAATAATATACAGCATTGGCAAGTTTTTTAGGATGATGAACATCTCCAGAAATTTTTAGAATCGATAGATGAGTTTGCCGAAATGCATGCTGACCAAGAAAACCAAAATGATCCTATTTGGATCATGCAGGAAGGGGAGGACCCCCAAGAGTTCCATGATAAAATCGCTAACCACCGTATTCTTGCTTTAAAAAATAACCAGATCCCCAAGGTCCTGATTCCCTTAGAAAGGTTATTTAACCAAGATGACATTCCTCTAAAGTCCACCTTGCAGCCTCAGCCAGAGGAGGTTGAGGATTGTGATATCGGTACCAAAGAAAACCCTTGGTCGGTGAAATTATCCAAGTAAATTTCCCCGGAAATCAAAAGTAAGTATGTATAGTTGCTTAGACAATATAAAGACGTTTTCTCTTGGCCTTACGATGAATTGAGAACTTATGACACTAATATAATCGAACATAAAAGTCCTTTGAAACCAGGCTTCAAACCTTTTAAGAAGAAACTCAGACAGATTAACCCTATGTTACTATTGGTGATAGAAAAAGAATTCCAAAAACTCATGGACGCTAAAATCATCATCCCATTGAGATGTTCAGAGTGGGTAGCAAATTTAGTCTAGTAAGAAAGAAAAACGGTGAAATTAGACTGTGTGTTGATTTTAGAAACCTGAATCGATCATCACTTAAAGGCAAATACCTACTACCTAAGATGGATCATGTTTTAGAGAAAGTATTTGGAGCTAACAGAATGTCCATGATTGATGGTTTTTTAGGTTACAATCAGATTGCGTTTAATCTAGATGATAAAGAAAAAATTGTGTTCACTACCCCTTGGGGTACTTTCATGTATGAAAAAATGCCTTTTGGTTTAATGAATGCATGGGACACTTTCCAACGATCTATAGACATCACCTTTATGGGTGAGAGAGATAATTTTGTTGTCATATATCTTGATGACCTGACTATTTTTTCCAAATCTGATGAAGAACATCTATTGCATCTCAAGCAAACTTTCGATAAATGCCGCAAATTTGGTTTGTCCCTTAATCCCAAGAAATCTCATTTCACCATGCAAGAAGGTAAACGTTTGGGTCATATGGTGTTTAGATATGGGATTAAAATTGATTCGAAAAGGATCGAGGTAATAGATACTATAAATATTCCTAGAAATGTAAAAGAAATTCAATCTTTTTTAGGAAAAATAATTTTTTTGAGAAGATTCATCCCTAACTTTGCTGAAATCATAAAACTGATTACAGACATGCTTAAGAATAACAGTGAAGTGAAGTGGATGAATGAAGCCAAAGTGTCATTTCAATGTATCAAGAGAGTGATAAGTGAAGCACCATTCTTGGCAAGCCCGGATTACACAAAGGACTTTCTAATTTTTTCTTTTTCTTCCGAGCACATTATCACAATTGTATTGTTACAGAAAAATGAAGAAGGCTTTGAGCAACCTATTGCATTTTTTAGTAAAAGTCTCAGAGATCTCAAATTGAAATATTACATCATGGAAAAACAAGCTTACGCAATGGTGAAAGCTCTCAAAGATTTTAGAACTTACGTATTGCACTCAAAGATCATCACTTACGTGCCTACAAGTTCTGTTAAGGATATACTAGTTCATCCTGACAATGACAGAAGGAGAGGCAGGTGGTTAGCTAAAATTCAGGAGTTCGACTTGGAAGTCAAACCAACTAAAATTATCAAAGGTCAGGGTTTGGCCAAGTTTCTAGCCAAATCAAACTGAAAGGCACTTGGAATAAATCAATTGCAAGAGGATGAGGGATTTCTAGAGATAAATGAGCTCGATTCCACTACACCCACAGTTGAGATTCAAGACAAGTTTTCTATTTCGGTCTGGTATCGCGATATTGTTTCTTACCTATTGAATCTTCAATGTCCCAGTGAAATAACCCCATCTAAATATAGGACACTGAAGCTACATGCTGTAAAATATTGTATTATAGACAGAAAATTATATTGGAAAGACCCCCTGGGTTTCCTGCTGAGCTGTTTAGTCGAAGACAAAACATAAAAGGTTATAGATGAATTCCATGAGGGAGTGTGTAGAGGACATAATGCTTGGCGAGATACAACTTATAAAATCTTAAGAGCTGGGTATTACTGGCCCAAACTATTTACAGATGTAAACACTAAAGTTCGAACTTGTACTCCCTATCAGTTGTTTATAGGTAAACAGAAAGTCCTAGCTTTACCTCTAGTTCCAGTCAAAACCGAAGCTCCATTCCAGCAATGGGGTCTTGATTTCATTGGAGAGATTCATCCACATTCCAGTGCTCAGCACAAGTGGATTTTAACTGCCATGGACTATTTCACTAAGTGGGTGGAAACTATTCCCATGAGAAATGCAACTGACTCGGTAGAAATCAATTTTCTAGAAGAAAATATTTTATCCAGGTTTGGTTTTCTTCGAAACATAGTCACTGATAATGCGCAAGCGTTTAAATCCATGGCTATCATAATCTTTTGCCAAAAATACAACATCATGTTAGGACACTCCACAGCTTATTATCCATAGGGTAATGGTCTAGCTGAGTCATCTAACAAAAGTTTGATTACCGTAATCAAAAAGGTTTTGACTGAAAACAAGAAAACGTGGCATATCCATTTAAAATATGCTCTATGGGCTAACAGGATAAGTACCAAAAGGTCCATCGGGATTTCCCCTTTTCAGATGGTATATGGCACTGACATCATTTTACCAATAAACCTCCCTCTGCCAGTAATGAAACGTTGGCAAGATTCAAACGAAGAACACAACGACATTACCAGGAGGGTAAACTGACTAGTTAAATTTCAGCAAAATATAGCCGAAGTAAATGAAATGTTGCAGAGATACCAAGATAATATGAAGGCCTTATTCAATCAAAAAGCTAAAGATAGAGATTTCCTCCCTGGAGATCTGGTCCTCAAATGGGAAGCCAAGAAAGAAGACACTGGTAAACATGGCAAGTTCGATCTGATCTGGTCCGGCCCATATAGAATTTCAACTTCTGAGGGAAAAAATGAATTTTGATTAGAAAATATCAATGGAGACATTCTCAACACCCCTGTGAATGGGCGGTACCTTAAACACTTCATGTAGTAATGTGTTTCTGAATCCTCATTGTACATACCAATTTTTTTCCTACTTTCTATATAGTTCCTTTTCTTTCGATAAGTTTTTATTTTAGTTTTTTAAATCCTGTTAAAAATAATAATAATAATTTAAAAAACTAACTTCGAAAGTTTTTAAGAACAGTCATATGTGCATCCATCCTTCTGAAGCCCCTTACTCCTCTCTTAACCATTGTAAATCTTGCTTCTTGCCTGATCCTGAATGTTTTATCATAATTTTTCTTGAGAAAAGAAAGGTCTCACTTCGGTTGTGAAAATTCTCAAACCAAAAACTTCTAAAAATGAGAATTAGTTGAGTTTATAGTTTTTTAACTTTAACTAAACCAGAAGTATGTCTAGGTTAATCCTTACTTTTTTAGCCTTTTTAATAGGTAAACTGATTGGTTTTTCTCAAGGAAATTTCCCTAAAACGATATCAAGAAAGTTCCCTTAAGAATTTACCTGAAGCCAATGATTTTTTAAGGCTAGAGAGAAGATTAACCCAAAGCTATTTAAGTGAGTTGACAAGCCTCTGTTGTTAAAATTTAAGCAGATATCTTCCTGAGTATATACATGTTGTTTGATTGCCCCCACTTCATATTTAAAAAAAAAATATTATACAGACAGATGGTGAAAGGAAATTCAATATTGATTGCCCCCATCTAGTCCAAAGGGATGAAGAAAGGAAATTCATTATATTGATTTCCCGCGTCTCAGCATTTAAATGCTAGAAAAGAATGAAGTGGTGAAAGGAAATTCAACATGGGAAGTCAGATAACTTCACCGGGGTACTGAACAGGATCGTTGGCATTGAAGCAATATCCTTATATCTGAAAAGGTTGTTATATGTGAATTACAAGATGCTCTGGTAAATTTTCTTCTTGTAGCTAGATTTACATTATAGGCTTCTTGGATCCCCTGATTTTACACATCTAAATTATTTTACCTTAATGCAAACAGAATCAGCTAAAACCTGGTAGAATGGTTAATTTGGTTTGGATTATCTTACACAAATCTGAGGTCAGTTTCAGAAAAAAGAAATCTATTGAGAACCTGACTCGAGCTCATCAGAGGTTTTATCTTTAAAGATTTTTCCAAGTGAATGTTGAGATCCTAAAGTCTTGTTTTGGTCTTTCTCCTAGTCCGGTTCACAGAGTTGAATTATTGACCCCATCTACCCAATGAAGGCACTTGGTCTACATGTTCTTCTCATCCCACAAGGAAACGTGATCCCTAGATGGAGCCTAATGTTGACACGAAGTTTAAAATGTACCCTTTAAAAACTCGAGACTTTGGTATTCCCTAATCATGGAGCCGCCTCTAATTCAGAAGGGAGTCAAAAGTCTTTCAATTCTTCGGATTCGGGTTTCAATTATTCACGAGGTATGAACTTTAGTTAACAACTCCACAGTTCTGGTGCCGAAGTTGCTTTATTATTTAAAGAAATAAGAAATAAATAAAAAGTGAGTAATATAAGTCCCTACGCACTTTTCACAAAGTATCCCTTAATCGTGGTCAATTAAACTCTTAAACACAATCAATAATTCGTTAATCTCTCGCATTTCGAGTTTCCTTGTATCAAAATGTATTCAAAACGTCGCCTCTCGAAATCCTGACCCCCGATTTTATGAAAAGAAGAAGTTAATTACTAATCTTGATTAATTAAATCATTAATACAGGTAGTTAGCTCCTAAACTAATCCCATCGTGATTTCGCAATTCGAGGTTTGCTTATGACATACCTCTTGGAGACTGAATCCCCAAAAATCCGAAATGTGAAATTGTGATTCTTTAACAAAGTCTAAAACAAAATTAAGTTAATTTAAAACGAGTTAAATGATGACCAAATCACTTTTCGTGTTTTGCATTTCGGGATTTGTTGAAAGCAATCCTTCGAATCTCCTGTTTTGAATTCACCAAGATACGACAACATTAATAATGGATAAGTGGAGATACTTTTGACACAAAGGCGTGTCACCGAGCATATCTCTCCCATTAAAACATTAAATTCCTGTCGCCTGCATCAGTATGTTCATTGTAAGACGAGTTAAAGGTTCATAAGGTTCTGTGTTTCGAATTTCAATCTTATCTTTCACCGTCAAGATTGATTTTCATTCAGCCTAAGCTTATACATTTTTCCTCTGCAACAGGTTTTGTTCTAGCACAGAAGTCATGGCACCTAGAAGGGCACCAAAGAAAAGTGAAGAAGCAACTAAAAGCTCAAGCCCAGAGGAAAGTGATAATAAATAATTTGTGAGTGAATTTCAAAGGAAAGAATGCACAGAGGCAAACCTAACATATCCTGGCATAATCAAAGACTGGTGGAGAGACCCAGCCAAATTCAGGGCCGATACTCATGGCAATTATGCCACAGCCTCATCGAATGAGTACATGGTCTATGTGGCCATAATGCTATGCAGAATTTTCGGGAAGAAAGATACCGCACATTTCCCTGCAGAATGGGTGCCCCTTCTACATGAAGTAGTTGAAGGTTACAACTTCAATTGGAACAAGATTCTATCGAATAGCCTGGTTAAGGAGGTTATGGAATATCAAACCACGAGATCCAAAGGCCGACGAGTGGCCTTTTACATGTTCGCATACATTATGGATGCTATATGTTTCATGACTCCTTTCCCTTTGATGAACTGGAGTTGGAACCCAACTTCCAGTGAGCCCATTCATGAATACCATTCTAATCTATGGGAGGAAAGCGATAAGGATTATTTCTATGAAATTTGTCACTTTTTGGTAATACCAGTGCATCATATGTTGTATGGGTATGACCTACATTTCCGAGTTGGTCATAGGAAGCCTCAAGGTGGTTCGCATTTCAGAGTTGGTCATAGGAAGCCTCAAGGTGGTTGCCGACTAGTTTATCGAGGATAATTTCTCCTACATCATGGTTTTCAGATGTTCGATTCCCCCCCATGCACTTCTGAAACTCCTCCTTGACAGGCTGGTATGTAGGGAGGTAGCTCATCAGATAATAACAAGAGGCATTGGAATATAACTGAAGACAGATCAGAAGAAGTCTTGGCCAATCTTTCCTATGCAAATTAGGAAGTCGTCACTACTCAACTTAGGTCATTCCAAAGTTGAAGCTACAAAAATAGAGGAGGTCAAGCTGGTAGATCTCAAACACAGGAAACACGACCCATATCAGGTAGTGGGAAATCAAATGGCACATTGCAGCATGAAAGCATATGAACATGAAAAATCCCCTTCCGATGATATATTCAAAGGGGCCAAAACCTATGAGGAGGTGGTAGACAGGATACAGACATTACCATCAGACTTACGAACCAGTCTTCTAACCTTCCAGAGACACAGACAAAGTGGTTTTCCAAATTTACTGCAGGGACATTCAACAACCTCTCCTCTAGTACAAGAAAATACTCCCCCAAGTCCTAGACAAGAAGTGAAGAATAAAGAAAATACTGAGGAAATTCCACAAGAGACTGAAATGTCTTCACAAAAAATAGAAGTTCCACAGAAAAAAAACCCAAGATCTGAAACAAAAAAAGGGTCTGAGACACCTATTCATCAAATATTCCTACTGACATTCCTAAAAAAGTAGGAGAAATACCATCTACGGATTTGGGCAACCCTATTACATCTTTGACTCCTTTACAGTCAACTTTTGGAATTCCTTATTTACAAGCCATATACGCTAGTGACCTTACTCCTATATCTAGAGATGAGATACCTCCCTCTAATTATTTCTTCAGTAAAAAGAGGAAGGTTGTGTTGAAGTAGGAGATGCATCAGAGAGAAGGTGCTATGGTAAAGAAGCACAGAGTTTTGGTAGACGGGCAGAATGTGGAAGAAGAAGAATTCTCCACAGAGGTAGCAGGTTCTATGGGAGCATTGACAACAACCAATATGTTCACAATTGACACTATGAAAACAAGGCTAAGGTAGAAAAATCAGACGATAGCTCAACTGCAAAGAGAACTGAAAGACACTGAGAAAAATATCAGTGAAGAGATAAACAAAGGGCTAGAACATGCTAGATCTGTTAACAAACAAGAAATTCAAATACTTAAGGCCAATTTGAATGAAATGTATACGAAGATGCAGGCCAGTCAAGTATAGGACACCCAGCAGGAAGAATTAACTAAACAATTACAGGAAAGGTTAGATTTTATTCAAAATCAGGTGATACAGATGAAATTTTTTCAAGCCCAGGCACTGGAAGTGCACACGAAGATAGAAGAAGGGCAACATAAACTAATTTTCAAAGTGGAAATCATTCAGAAATACTTCCAACAAGTAAGTCAATATTTTGATAGCATCCTATTGAAAGATAAAGAAGCTAAAGTAGCCCAAACTACTTTTCAAAAGGCAGTTGTACTTTCAGCAAAAGAAGAGATATCAAGAACTCAAAAGTTGTCCATTACAGAACAAATTAGAGGTGATATCATGCTTAAGGTATGGGAGACTAACATTGCCGAAAATAAGAGGATAACCAAAGAAGTTAAGGACAATTGTGAAGAAGTTTTCGATCTGCTAGACAAAGGATCATTAGGTATTGGAAGAGACAATTGTCCCAGGCTCCTGGGACAGATTAACATTGAAAGACATCAGTTGAATTTCAAAGAGAAGTTGAGTGAAATTCAGATGGAAATTTCACAAATAAAAGAAATTGATGTCACTCAAATAGACAAGTGGCTGGTGAGGCCAAATTTGAGGTTACAATCAGTCGAGTTTGATGGTAAAGTGATTGAAGACCAACTTCTGAAAATACAGAGAAAGTTCTATATTTTTTAGGCGAAGGATTTTCCAGAGCCTCCTAGATTTTTTGCACAGTTTTTAGAAAAATGTGTTGAATGCCTCAAATTGAAAGAAGGAGATACTTTAACGAAACAATGAAGTATCATTTTGAAAACTCATATCATCGAGATTACACAGAAATAAATGATGATCATGCAAATGGTTCAATATTTTGCGTTCTTGTAACCGTTAGCCCCTAGAAGTTAGCAAATCACCAACTGTCAAAAGGGTTGATTTTGTATAAATATATTTTGGCA
This sequence comes from Picea sitchensis, assembly GCA_010110895.2. Taxonomy (NCBI): domain Eukaryota; kingdom Viridiplantae; phylum Streptophyta; class Pinopsida; order Pinales; family Pinaceae; genus Picea; species Picea sitchensis. The sequence continues at coordinate 11,643 of SNQJ01S0138760.1, read as the reverse complement.
AGACTAAGAACAGGATTTTTGGCGGCCAATTGTACGAGAGATTTTTTCTCATTTATAGTGATAAAAGGTAATACAAAGGAGATTCCAAATTTTGTCTACCCTGGGTTATGTGTTCCTCTTTACTTTCATTTGTAGCATTTTCTCATTTATGTATCTTTGATGAATGTTTAACTACAATTTAGTGCGACACCTACTATGGTTAAAAGTTATTTGTTATCTAACTATTTACAGTTTTTCCTCTATGCTTGTTATCAACAAGTTCAAGACCTGTAGATTCTCATCTCACTGCATTTTATTACTTCGTTAGATATCTCTCGTTTTTCCTTTTCTCCTGTTGTAATGTGAGATTCTTCCATGATTGATGCCTCATATTATTCAACAACTTTATGTTTTTCTTCACCATCATTTCATGATTTTTTGAATTTAACTCAGACACAAGAAACGACCTCTAAACTGTTATGTTTTTATTTTAAGTTTGGAAACTTTTCTCTTATAATTCAAAACAGAAATAGCAATCTTAAAAACAAAAGTCCTAGACCTATTTTGACCTTTATCCCTCATGACTGTACCTAATACTAGACAACCTAATATAGAACCCGATCTTACAGATCAAAATAGTAAATCTTTGAACTTATTCAACACCATCTTACAGAAAACAAACACTCGGGTCGAGTTAGAACATTCATGGGCAGTAATTGAGAGAGATATTAGCATCCAAGAACAATGGGAAGCTAGAAAGTGGCAATTAAGAAACCAACTTTGATTTCTCCTTTCATAAAACTGATACTTTACCCCTTAACTCTCTCTACTTTTTCGGATGTCGTGACAGTATAATTTAGAGCTTTAAAGTATAAACTCAGGAAAAACATCTTCACTGTCATAACCAACATTGTTCTTCAATAGAAAATGCATCAATCCATACTCATGGGTTAGTGCCATGCATCTAGGATAGGCTTTCATTATTTTTTATCATCACTTTACATAATCCAATACAGAATCATGAAAACCTACAACAAACAATGTCAGAACCTGCAACAAACCATGTCAGACCCTGCAACACAGAGTTATATCATTATATCAAGTTGCAACCCCTATGCATAGCCCATTTCCCAAGGATTTAATACATATACGCAGCCTGCTACACAGATAGTTCGCGTATGTATGTGACCTATTCAAGGTCAGTATGCATATGTATGCGACTGTTACCATTGTCACCCGCGTATTCTTCAGTAGATGACACACTTGAGCCTCCCTTAAGGCTTCCATTTTTCTCTGGTTTCTCAGTCTTCGTCACCCACTTCTAAAGTTGTCCCTACTTCTCAGAACTTGATCTCTGAGCTTCCATCTTTTCAAAGATGTGTCCCTTCCTTACTTCATTCCTTCTCCTAGTCATGCTATGTGAAGTCCTTATCATAGACTTTCTTCTTGTGTTCCAACAATCATGGGATTTGTGACCAAATCCACTACAGTTGTAGCATCTCATGCTGTGACAGTGAACAACAATGTGTCCTACTTGATAACATCTCCAACACCTTATGGTGTTATGAAATGTTCTATTATCTCTCCTTGCATAAGATATACATTCCAAAGCTTTGTGACCATATTCATTACATGAATAACATTGACCATAAAAAATGCTTTCATACCTTTTCTTTGGTGTCCATCTTCTTTGAGGTGTAAGGATGGATTATTGATCTCTTCCTTGCTTTATTCTTTTGAAACTGTCCTTCCCTTTTGTAGATGGTTGTATTGCAACATTATCTACATCCTTTGAGTGTGAGGGACTTACCTCATGCTTCTTTGAGGTGCTTTCTTCAACATGTGTAGCTTGTTTCTTGTATTTAAGACCTGATTTATCATTTGGTGATATTTGACTTTCCAAGATCTCATTCAAGATTTGTGAGTTATTCAAGAATTTGTTTGACTTTTCTACTTTCTTTCTAAGATCAACAACTTCAGCTTCTAACTTATGACATGACTCTTCCTTTTCATTTATTTTATTCTTCAATAGTTCCTCTACCCTTTTGGCTTCTTCAATTTGGGTCTTGAGATGGACAATAGTTTCAAAACTTTTGCCTCATCATCTACCTTCATATCTTCTTTTTCATTCTTTAGTATTGTGATATCTTCTTCCTTTTTTTCTAATTGAGTCTTGTTACTCTCTTCTTGTTCTTTGAGCATTTCCCTTAACTTCAATATGTGCCTTTTACTCCTTCTAAGAAACTTCTTAGTGTTATCCGAAAGATAGCTATAGTCTATATAATAATGGTCATTGTTATATTCATATAAACCATCTTCAACTTTCTTTTAAAGTTCTTGTTGTTCTAGAGTCTGTACTTAAGGCTTAGAAGTATAGTGTCTAGGCATCCGAAAGTCAGTAAGGGGTAGAGAAGGAAGAAATGTCAACCTTCGGCAAGGGAAGCTAGGGTTGATTTTTAGGTGGTTGTCTAGCTTCCAACTGTTCCTGGATGTTTATGTCCCTTTCAATCGCTGCCCATGAACGTTCCAGTTCGACCCGGGTAGTGGTTGTTTTAAGAATAGTATCGAAAATATTCAAGGCAATATGTGTTTGATCTGATAGTCCAGGTTGGATATTAGGCTGTCTTGTCACAGGGATAGTCGTAGAGGAACAGAATGATAAGAAAATCTCAATACTTTTTAGATGTTGTCTCGATTTCGGTCGTATAAAGGAGAGTTATATCTCTGGTAGTGAAAACAGGGTACAAACCAAAGGCCCTTTCCCGTAACTGAGTTATATTTAGATAAATGTGTGTGTGGTGTAAGAAAACATTAAGTTGTCTATCATGTAAGGCTCCTATCAAGGGAGAATCTCACTTATAAATAGAAGAAGAAAAAGATAATGAAATAACCTGATGAAGCATAAAATATATATAGAAATCTAAAGTGTTCACTGGTCTTATAACTGTTGATAGCCGGTACAGAGGAAAAACGGTAAACAATATAGAAAACTAGAATTTATTCACTATAGTAGAAGTTGTACTAAATTATAGTGAAGAATTCATCAGATAGATATATGAAATGAAATGAAATATGAAATACAAGGAAACAAACTCATAACACAGTCGTGACGAAATCAAGAATCTTCGGATTTGCTTTATATTAACTCTCGAGGGAGAAAAATCTCTATTATAATCGACCCAAAAAGGTCCAGCCCTTGTTCTTTCCTTCGATTGTATATTTATACAAATTTACATATTGTGGAATCTCAATCGTCCAGGATTTTTAGTTACAACGAGAAGGAGATCAATTATTTCATTTCTTTATCCTATGTCTTTATTTCATACCCGAAGCCTGCCCTCTCACATGCTCTGTACAAGTGACACATTTTTCCACCAGCTAAGATATCAACCTTGAAGGTTTCGCTTGACAATTGGCCTCAAAAATGTAACAATCTCTGATTAATTGTGGCAACCTTTCTTCCATCTGTCGGTCTAGGGTGTCAATAGTGAACAATTTCACACTTGGTTTAATCATACATTTGTCTATTTGAACTATGTATGCCATAGTTACTTGTGAGATTTCAGTCAAATCTCTTTCTTCTTTTTCATTTATATCAAGTGAGAGTTTCATCATATCCATTTGGCTCAGCATCTCAGCATTACTCTTGCTATCAATGCTTAACAGATTTCCATCTATGGAACTGAAAGCCTCTTCACAGGATTTCCTTACTTTATTGGCTTGCAATTTGCCTTCTGATATGCTGCGTTCCCATTCTTTTAACAAAATATTACCTCGGGTCTGTTCCAAAATGGAAAACTTAGAAATTTTTCCCGATTATTTGTTTTCCGTAGCTATTACAGCCTCTTCAAATGCGACCTGAGCTACTCCAGCTTCTCTCTCTCTGACAGATAAGTTTTCTAATACTTGATCAATAACAAGACAATTGTCTCGAATCGTTTCTACCTTAGCAAGTAAACTTCGCTGGGATGCAGAAACTCTGCTCCAAATCTCCATAGCCTAGGACTGGAATATCCCAATATTTATGATTTGGCTTTCTACGAACTCTAATCTAACCTGTAGCTGCTCAATCAAGTCTTTTTGGTGGCCCACCTGAATCTGATTGGTCTGAGCTACCAACTCTGCTTGTTTTAGCTTATCTTTGAGAAACTCAATTTCCTTTTTGTCAGTCATTGTTTCCTGTTCTATTCCTGCACTTGCCTGATCCTTGGCAGCCTCCTTTTCTATGGCTAGTTTAGCTTCTAAGGTTTTGATGAGGCAATTTTTTTTCTTCAGCTGATTTTTCAAAACCCCGAATGAAAATTGGTTTGTTGTAGCATACGCTCCTAATGTCCCGGCTATTTCTGTCGCAAACTCTTCTTTCTTTTTGTCTTTCCCATCGGTAAACACCTTGAACTTCTTGGTTGTTGATCCCTCTTCTTGATAGAATTCTCTTTTTACCACAGCTTTTCTCTTTTTATCAAAAAAGAACTCATTTGGAGGGAGCTCTTCCATCCTTATAGGTCTCAATTCTTCGTTGAAAATCCACCCTGCGTCTATGTTCCCTTGAGTTGACTGTAAGGGAGTAATGGAGGCGATGGGATCTCCGATTTATTTAGCTAACTTTCCTAGAGTGGTAACTGGAATCTACTTTTTCGGTGGATTGGGAGTTTTTATATCCGATTTTGGACTCCTAGTTTTCTCCTCCCCGTCCTGGTGTCCTTCTTTTCTGGGTGCTGAATCTTTTGAGCCTTCGGCATATTTTTGTTGCCCCTCTATTGTTATTGGATTTTTACCCCGCAATACTGGGGGAAGACAACTCCATCGATGTTCTTGAAATTTTAAAACATCGGCCTTCTCTTTAGGTGTCGGGGCTTGTATCTGAACCAACACCTCGGCATAAGATCTTGTGCCTCGGAAAATGTCATCCGAGGGTGAATTTTCATGTTCAAAACTTTTTAGCCCGCAATTGGCTAAGTGATTACTTACGACCCTCTATGGATCGTGCTTTTTGAATTTGACATGAACCAATTTCAGGTCCTCCAGGGTTGCTGCCTCAGATTTAGCATGCCCAAAATATAACAAAGAATAGGAATGCAGATGAATAAGAAAAGGTGGCCATACCTTCCTAGAATATCCCTTAAGCTCCTTGCTTACACCACCGATTACGGTTTGTCTACCAATCTCATGGCAAGACATCCTATCGGGTATGAATAAAGGCAAGGCGTTCGGAGGAACAGAAGCACCGAAAACTTTGAGATATGAAAATTCTTCTTCCACGTACCAGTCGGCTATACTGCTCAGATTTACCATGATATTGTCTGAGATCTTGGGTGGCGGGTGGCCGAAGATAGTGACATGCAGTGGTACCATTTACCAGTTAAAGATTTCATACCCAAAATCTAAGGCTTTGTCTTCCCACAGCTTTGAATGGTAGACATGGATGGGCTCAGCCTCCGATGGAGTGTAGCTCCAACTCATCAAGGGAAAAGGTGTCAGAAAATAGACGGCGTCCATGATATACGCGGACATAAAGAATGAAGCAATCTTTCCTCTCTCACTCTGTGCTCGATACTCTGTTACTCGACTGGTCAAACTATCAGACAGTAGTTTAGCCCAGTCGAAGGAACAACCTTCGGAAACCGTGTGAATTAGAGGCACCCACTGAAGAAAAAAATGTGTGGTGTCCTCTCTCCCATATAATCTGCAGGTCATCATAGCGATATATTTGAACTATGGTTCCAGAGAAGATATTGAATATATACCATTACTATTCGCCCTGAACTTCGCAGTGTGTAAAACCCAATCTTTGATTAAACCAGACATAGTCTTGTCATATTGCACACATTCCTTCTGTTTAAAATTCTCCAAAAATTCGGCATTGTAAACAAAGTTCTACACGGCTGGCAACTTGTACATAGCCTGCAATTGTTTGGGTCTGAAAGTCCCAAAGGTGACCCTCTACTCGTTGACAATGGTTCTTGTTGGTATATCTACATGGTCTAATGCCCATCGGATCATATCGTAGTAAGGGAGCAGACGTGGCCTAGTCGCTACTTTATGCATGTGAGCCTGGACTACGATCTTATACTTGGTGATCAGGTCGTCTTTTTCATTTTAACTGGAATCATCCGAAACATATACCAATTCAAACTGTAGAACCTCAGAAATATATGACTAGGTCCTGACAGAGTCGACACTTCGAGGTGAAGTATCTGAAATGTTATCTGAACCTTGTCCTGAAACCTCAACATTGGATTTAGATGCTTTTTGCGGGGCCATGGCGGGGGATTCTACTTTAGCTCTCCTGCAATAAAAATATGTATACATACAGAAATTAGTTCTCTCGTGAAAAGTTGGCTCTGCATAGAATAGCAACGAAATTCGAGACAAAAATAAAAAATCCATATCTTTGACTATTTAAAACTAGGTCGTCCTTAGGGACAGAATGGTCAAATCATTCTTAAATATAAATTTAGCAATAAAAACCAAACCCTTACTTGTCAATTCGCCAACTTTCTAATTAATGTCATAAATTTTGACAGTTTGTAATGCAAGTTGGCGCAAAGAAAGTTTAAAATCACCTCGAAGACTGTGCATATTAATGTTCGTATTAAAACAATGAAAATGTTGGCTTAGCTTAATTAATCAGGCCTTTTTTTGTTTTTTTGTTAATTAATCTCTCGACATTCGCCTCATCGAGATCTTTCGTTTAAACCCTTTGAACCTCTAAGACTTGAGATTGCGATAATTACCTTTGGTTAATATAAAACGTAACCATGATTAGGTGTTTAATTAATTATGTTTCTATTTTTATCGCGACTTCGCGACTCGGCACTTTGAAGGTATAAATTTTGAGGGAAAATACGTCGAGTTGTGAATTCCCGAAGGAGCTTAACTGCGGCTAAACCTTTTACCTTTAACATTAACCTGGGTTATTAAAACAAGAATCTCACGGTTTCGGCTATCGGGGTTACGACGGTAAGACTTTTGGAGTTAGCAAACGCCGAGACACGAAATCCCGATGATGCTTAGCTGCGGTTTAGAGTATTTTTACTCTCGGTAATGATCTGGGTNNNAAACTATGTGATCTATAACTTTCGACATGCGACATCTCAAGGTTCAAAAGTAGAAACTTGTTTAAATGATTAAAAAATAAATCTTACCTTAAGAGTATGATAGCCGTCACTGCTTGCGCGATGAGACTTCTGAGATTTTGGGAAAAATATGAAAACCAGTTTTCGATTTCAAACATTAAGATATGAAATTTTAAACAGGCTAAAAAAAAAACAAGGGCGGCTCCAACATAGGCTCCAACTAGGGATCCCGTTTTCCTGCAAGACAGGAAGAAAAGTAGACCACGTGCCTATATTGGGTAAATGGAGTCAATGGCTTTAATCTAGGGAAAATATTCCTTAGAACAGGATACCGAAGGGGAAAGAGACTTCGTCTTTTACCTTCGAAAAGCTTTCAAAACTCATATACTTTTTGCACTTAGTTGTAATCCCTTTCACGATTTTCTCCTTCTCGTTACTGAATTCAGGTCTGTGTTGAGATAATCAAAACAGTTCTAGGAGACCCAACAGATCTTATGGTTATCGGCTTGCATCAAAAGAAGAAAATTATATGTTTTTAATCAGGAAGCCCTGTCTGAACTTGGGATGTAGATCAGGTTTCAAAAAGAATTGGTTACCAGAGTAGAGTGATATTCATGTATAACAACCTTACAGATATCTCAGATATTGCTTCACTGCCAGCGAGCCTGTTCAGTACCCCGGTGAAGTTATCTGGCCCTTTTCACTGAATTTCCTTTCACCACTTTAGCATATATTTATGCATTTAAATGCTGAGACGAGGGCAATCATTTCTGAATTTACTTTCATCATCTTTTGGACTAGATGGGGGAAATCATTTCTGAATTTCCTTTCACCACCTGTCTTATAATTTTCTTTTTTAGAGCGCGAAGATGGGGGAAATTAGTTTATATGAGGGCTGATATCTGTGTAATATTTTGCATTTTAGGTCTGTCAACTTACTTTGATTACTCGGTACCAACCTTCCCTTAACTTTCACAACACCTTTGTTCACAGGGAGAAAGGGGAAAATTAATTTATTGGAGTGTTCTATTTAAGCAAGCCTCAATCCTCCGAAACTGTTGAAAAACCTAGAAAGGTCAGGATCACTTAAGCGTCACTTTGTTTAGCAAGGGATCGAAGAGTTGTGAAGACCAGCTTACTTTTCACAATCTGCTTTGAAACTCTCGAGGTTAAAATGTAATCTCTTCCCCCTACGTATGTGAAACCAGAAAGATGTTATCTTTTTCAAAAGGTAAACTCAAAAGCAGAAAAGGGTGACAGATAGAGATCTATAAACTGAAAAACAGAGGTCAAAAAATCAAAACTGACTCTTGAAAATCTTTTTCGGGGGTGCTTTACTTTGAATGACTTGTTTATTTCATTTTATTCTTTCGTAAATGATTAACCATGGAAATGTTCTTTTATTTATTAGTTCAGACGATGTTGTTGTATCTTATGCGGTTATCTTGGTTTTCTTTGATAGCCTTTCAACACAAGTCTTTCAGGAAATCTCACCTTTATCTTACTGTTTCATTTTCTTTTCAAACTATCAAAAATCTTTTTTATCACCTATTTAAGACAATTTATTTTCCAATACGTGACTTTCTGTGTACCTCTCCTGCTCATTTTGTTTGCAGCTAGAAACCTGTAGAAAGGCAAATATGAAGGTTATCGAGGCTTTTTGAAAGGTGTTGATAATTTACTGAAGGAAAATAAAATAAAAATAGTAATGCATAATGAAATATATATACATGTGTAAAAATTTCTATATATGAAATATACAGAATTATTATTATTATTATTATTATTATTATTATTATTATTATTATTATTTTGGTGACTGCTCATGTCATATAATGCTTCAGATAACGCCTGTTGATAGGGGCATTGAGGATTTCACCGTCTAGATTTTCTAGTAGGAAAGAATTTTTTCCTTCGAGAGCCGAGACTCTGAATGGCCCATACCATAGGTGATCGAATTTACCATGTTTCTTTGTTTCTTCCCTCCTTGCATCCCACCTTAAAACTAAATCACCTGGTAGGAAATCTCTATCCTTTGCCCTACGGTCAAATAATGCCTTCATGTCATCTTGATACTTCTGCAACCTTTCATCTACTTCGACCCTGTGTTGTTGAACCTTGATTAGTTGGTTTATCCTCCTGGTGACATGATTAGGTTCTTCTTTCTGATCTTGCCACAATTTCATCACAGGGAGTGCTAAATTTATAGGTAACACTGCATCTGTCCCATATACCATATGAAAAGGGGAAATGTCGATAGACTTTTTAGTGCCTATGTGATTCGACCACAAGGCATAATTTAAATGCACATGCCAAGACCTTTTGTTTTCATCCAACACTTTTTTAATTATATTGATCAGGCTCTTGTTAGATGACTCGGCTAGTCCATTTCCTTGGGGTTAGTATGTTGTAGACTGGCCAAGAACGATATTATACTTTTGGCAGAAGCTGATCATAGCCATAGATTTGAAAGCATGGGCATTATCTATGACTATCTTTTAGGGGCAGCCAAATCTTGACAAAATATTGTCTTCTAAGAAATCTATTACCACCGAGTCAGTTTCCCTTTTGGTTGGAATAGCTTCCACCCATTTAGTAAAGTAGTTTTTGGCAGTTAAAATCCACTTGTGTTGGGCGCTAGAATGTGGATTAATCTCGCCTATAAAATCTAGCCCTCATTGTTGAAAAGGGGCTTCAGTTTTGACCAGAACCAAAGGTAGTGATGGGAGTTTTTGTTTGCCTACAAATAGTTGACAAGGGTTACAAGCTCGAACCTTGGCGTTGATGTCAGAGAAAATTTTTGGCCAGTAATACCCAGCTCTCAGAATTTTGTAAGCTATGGCCCTCCAAGCGTGATGTCCTCCACACACTCCTTCATGAAATTCACTTATAACCCTTTCTGTTTCCGATTCGACTAAGCAGATTAACAAGAAACCGAGTGGGTCTTTCCAATATAGTTGATTTTCAGAAATACAATACTTAACCACATGAAGCTTTAAAGTCCTGGATTTTGATGGCGATAGTTCACTCGAGTATTTTAGAGTCAGCAGGTAGGATACTATGTTTTTGTATCATTCTGATGATACGAACTTATCCTCGATCTTAATTTCACTTGTTCGTTCATCAAGCTTGTTTATGTTCATGTCTTCCTCACCTTCCTGCAGGCAGTTTATATCCAGAGCTCTGAGATTTGATTCAGCCATAAGTTTAGCCAGGCCTTGTCCCTTTATCAGTTTAGTAGGTTTGATTTCCAGGTCAAATTCTTGAATCTTGGCAATCCATCGTTCTCTTTTCCCATCGCTGTCTGGTTGTACCAAAATATCTTTCACAGAACTTGTAGGTACGTACGCAATTATCTTGGAGTGTAATACATATGTTCTAAATTCCTTTAGTGATTTTACCATGGTGTATGCTTGTTTTTCTATTATATCATATTTAAGTTCTGCATCTCTGAGACTCTTGCTGAAAAAGGCGATCAATTTTTCAAAACCCTCTTCATTCTTTTGGAGGAGCACTACAGCAATCGTGTGTTTGGAGGCAAATGAGAAAATAAGAAAATCTTTTAGATAATCGGGGCTTGCCAATACAGGTGCCTTGGCTATGATTTTCTTAATGTGTGTGAAATATGCTTTAGCCTCTGTTGTTCACTTTACTTCGTTGTTCTTTTTCAGCATATCTGTGATCAATTTTACAATTTCAGCGAAATTTGGGATAAATCTTCATAAAAAAAATTATTTTTCCTAAGAAAGATTGAATTTCTTTTACATTTCTAGGAATGTTTATAGTGTCTATCGCTTCAACCCTCTTAGGATCAATCTTAATTCCATCCTTAGATACAATATGACCCAAAAGTTTACCTTCTTGCATGGCGAAGTGTGATTTCTTGGGGTTTAAGGCCAGACCAAACCTGCGGAATTTTTCGAATGTTTGTTTAAGATGTACCAAATGCTCTTCGTCAGATTTGGATAAAACCGTTAAATCATCGATATAGATGACTACGAACTTATCCCTCTCTCCGATGAAAGTGATGTCCATAGCGCATTGGAATGTGGCTCCTGCATTCATCAAACCGAAAGACATTTTATCATACATGAACGTACCCCAAGGGGTAGTAAAAGCTGTTTTTTATTTATCTTGTTCATTCATGGAAATTTGATTATATCCAAAGAAACTGTCAATCATAGATATTTTTTTTGCCCCAACTACTCTTTCTAGCACATGATCCATTTTAGGCAGCGAACAGTTGTCTTTAAGAGAGGACTTATTTAGATTTCTGAAATCCACGCACAGTCTAATTTCGCCACTCTTTTTTCTGACCGAGACCAGGTTTGCCACCCAGTCGGAATATCTCATAGGTACTATAATTTTCCCCTCTAAAAGTTTCTTCACTTCTCTCTTGACCATAGGCAATAAAATGGGGTTGATCTGCCTAAGATTTTGTCTAAAGGGTTTGACCCCAGGCTTTAGAGTTATCCTGTGATCAATCACAGTAGTGTTGTAGGTTCTTAACTCGTCGTAAGACCAGGCGAAAATGTCCTTAAATTGTCTAAGTAGGTCCTTATACTTGCCTTTTATTTCAGGGGGGGGG
>SNQJ01S0138759.1:7832-19760 GCA_010110895.2 Picea sitchensis | reverse complement strand
GTCTGTCGCAAGGAGTGCGAGCAGGATTTTTCTGAAAGAGTCGAAGTCATGGGGAGCTCAGAAGGATTTGAACCTTCAAAGGGGTCAAAGGAAGGCAAGAGGACGAGTACCTAGAAAATTTGAAGGAAGGCGTAGCGACGTCGACCACAGGAGGATAAGTTTTGAAGAGTCAGAGATGCTTTGTTTAGTTTGTGTAGAATTTCTCAAGGGAAGAACGGACGGTCGAAATTCTCTGAGGAGAATTCGCGAAGTCCTGTGAGCCGTTAGATCTCACAAAAGAGCAGGGGAGTTACGATGAGTATTCCCAAAGGTTCTAATCTCAGGAGGAGAAGAGCCATAGATCCAAGCCACAGGAACCATTAGATTTACCCGTGAACTTCTATTTCGAGTTTTTGCGAGTGGAAGTCCTGTAATTTTGGCAACAGGACTCGCGAAATCATGAAACATGAAGTCCCGAAGGCCGAAAGGATTGCGTGGGCCCTAGAACCTGCAGGGTGGATAGGTGGCACACTATCCATACGGAGTCAAACTCCGTTGACCATTTCGGGGTTTCGTGGGGCTAAGTCCCGGATTCTTTGCATTAGGATTTGCGATATCGCGAAGTTCTAAGTCCCAATGGAGTGAGAGTTCGTTGAAAGGTAAAATCTTGTGAGCGCATCGCAGTTTCGATAAATCGGGTTTCGGGAATTGCAAGAACAATTAGCTTGACATTGTGACCACCAAAATCGCGATAAGGAGAAATCCGAAAGAGGAAGAGGAAAGGTCAAGTGTTGACTGCTTCGGGTTTTCAGAGATTGAGAGACAAGGCACTTGACCATTGGATTCGCGAAGGTGCGAAGTCCGACCTCCTAAAGTATAAGGGGGAATTTCTCAAATTTAGTTGTGGGTGAAGATTTCCCGAAAGGGAAATAGAAGAACATTTGCTGAAAGCTCTTCGGGCCAATGTAAGGGAAAAGATCCTGTGTACGTGGACCTTCCAACCTGCGGGTTGAGGAGGGTTGTGTCAATTGTGTACATACATATATCATTAGAGTACTTTGAGTTGGGATTTGTGTCATATGTCCTAGGTTAGAAGGAAATATGCAATAGATTTTACATGGTGTTTGAACCACTTATTATTCTGTGTCATCATTCCCAATAGCACCAATAATTTTGGCAGTCCTTTCTACGCTTCCATCCCATGGTTCATTCTCCACAAATTGAACATCATGACTAATAAATTTTCTTGTAATAGGATCATACATCTTCTATTCGTTTGTATCTTCAGAGTATCCAACAAATATGTATTTCTTTCCTTTGTTATCTAGCTTCTTTGTCAACTCATTTGGAACATGTGCATATGCGACACAACCAAAAACTTTTAAGTGAACCACATTATGCTTCATACCTGTCCAGGCTTCTTGAGGAACTTTGTTTCTCATATTCTTTTTCAGACATCTATTTAGGATGTACACTGGAGTTTATACTACCTCATCCCAATATTGATTTGACAAATGTTTGGATGCCAACTTATTGTGCACCATTTCCATGATGGTGTGATTCTTCCTTTCTGTGACAACATTATGTTATGGTGTATACCACTCAATGAATTTCTTGTAGATTCCATGAACTTTTAAAAAGTTCAGAAATTGTCTTGAAATGTATTCACCTCCTCTGTCAATTCTTAGAACCTTGATTTAATAACCACTTTTCTTCTCCACAAGTGATTTAAATTGCTGGAAAAAAACCCAATGCATCAGATTTATGTTTTAGGAAATAAATCCATGTCTTTATTGAGAAATTATCAATAAATGTAAGAAAATATATATTTCCTCCTATAGATGGTGTTTGCATTGGTCCACAAATATATGAATGTACAATTTCTAGTGGAGCGTTTCCTCTCTATGACTTGCCAACTAGAAATGACTCTCTACATTTCTTTCCAAAAATACTCCCTTCACATATTCTTTCTAGTTTTTCAATCAATGGAAAACTCTTCACCATATCCTTTTTCTGTAACCGCTTCATACCTCCAAAGTTTAAGTGTCCAAATATGAAATTCCATAACCAAGAATCATCCTGCACTTGATATCGGAATGTTGCATGCATCTCTGTGCCATTTTATTCTTTTTCTTTAAAACTATCTGCAATAACTTTTCCTTCTTTGGAACTGCATGCACTTACTTCTTCGATTTATTATTTGAATGCAGTGTGATACTGGACATCGTTTGTGTCATAGACAAATTCCACTATTTTTCCCTTCATGGATGGTTTCAATGTCAATGGAAACATTATGTTGCTTATCATGTGAATTCTTGCAATAAGTTGATCACTTGGACATTTGTCCATAATAATGTAGTGATTATATTCCATATAGATCATGTATGCTTTGTGTAATAACTGTCCTGTGCTCATAAAATTATTCTTTAGACCAAAAAAATAATATACATTAGGCATAACCTTTTGTTCTCCTTGTTTAGTTAAAATGTTAATACTGCCTTTGCCTAAGACAGTGAATTGGATATATGTTCCAAGTGTAACTTTAGTTTGTACTGACTTATCCAAGGTAGAAAACAACTTTAATTTTCATGTCCTGTGATTACTGCAGACTAAATCTAGATACAATGTGTCACATGGACTTTCTTGAGCAACATTTCATTCAACTCCTGAGACTATGGAAATTTTCTCAGTGTGTGCCATAAACATAGGACTTGAGGGACTATTTGTGTTTTTTGAATGATCTTGACCTTTCTTGTTGATTATATTCTCTCTTCCTGCACTCATATGCATAATTTCCATACTTTCTGCAATAATGGCACTAAAACTTTGACTTACCAAATTTCTGATTACTTGGCTGACTGGTATTTTAACTTTGACTTCTTCCACCGGTATTTGCAGAACTTCTACTTCATCCACCTCTAAAATAACTCCTTCCTCTAGCTCTAGAGTTATATATCCCCCTTCCTCTTCCATGGATTATGGATGACTGTGTGAAAAATTCATTCTCTAATGACATATTTGACTTATTCAATCTTTGTTCATGATTAATGAGGGAATCTTGCAGTTCATCTAGGATAAACTGACTCATGTCTTTGATCTCTTCTAGGGTTACAACAAGAGTATCAAATTTAGGAGGAAGAATCCTAAGTACCTTCTTAACCACCTTTTTGTCATGTATGGTTTCTCCATGAGACTTAATCTGATTTATCAGGATAATAACATGGGTATAAAAGGAATCTACTAAATCTGAGTCTTTCATTGAAAGAGTTTCAAAATATCTTCTAAGAATTTGTAATTTTGAAGCATTTACTTTGTTCATACCTTGATAAGATGTTTGTAATATGTATCATGCTTACGTGTCTTTTTTTACTGATACAACTCTTGAGAGTATTCTCTCATGCATGGCTTGATGTATGTAAAACATTGCCTTTCCATCCTTCTTCCTTTGATATTTCAAAGCATCCTTCTCAGATTGTTTGAGGGCAATGTATGTTTCTTGATATGTTGGTTCCACATACACATTAACAACTATACCCCATACATATTGACCCTTAAATAATTCCTTCATGTTCAAGGACCATAACTCGTAATTGTTTCCTACAAAAGTTGTAGGTTACATATTTGAAGTAGAAGCCATATTTTTCACTTTTCAATAGAATTGTTGCTCTAATAAACTTGTTCTAGTAGAACCTGCACATGTAGAACCTGCTCAAATACCATATATCATATATATAGTGCGTAGAAAACCTATACGCAACACAATTGCAAATACTACGTGCCACAAAAAAACTTTTTGTTGAATTCTCAGGACTTACCGTGCAGTTCACGGACTGCACAAAATACTACGTGTTGTTGATAAAACACTTAATAAAACATTTTATTGTTGTTGTTCTACTCTGATTACATAAACTATGAGATTGTGCTTAAGCATAAACATAGAGAGGATATTTTCATAATATTTGAACACTACAGAACTCAGAAATACATCAACATCCATATAACTAAATGTATTAAGAACTTCGACATTGTGCGCGATTACAGAACACAATATTTTGTCGAGCTTTGGCTCCAATGACTTTTGAACAACTTTTGCAACTTAAAAAACATAGAGCTTAAGCTCTCAGACTTCTTGACTCCTTACAACTGTTGTTGCTTGATATCAACTCTATTCTCTTTGTCTCTATGTATGTGCATATCGACTACCACACTCATACATATATAGATAAAACTGAAACTTCATGTAGAAGTAAAATGACTTAAACATTAAAGACGACAATTTTTTTTTACTGAGCCTCATCTACATAACAGAGATCGAGAAAGGTATAGATCGGCTCATTAAATAAGATAATGCTAACACTCTTTCTTGACATGTCTAACAAACTAAATTTATTTATTTTTCATGATAGACAGATTCTGCATAAGCGTGAAGCTCATGAATTGTAATTAATATCTTCAACATGAAATCTAGTTAGGGTTAGATTACTATTCTGGATTATTTTCAGCATGAAATGAGAGCAGAGATATAATAAGGAATTGCAAAGAGATATCGTAGATATTCAATAATATAACATAAATGTATCAGAGATGCAACCATAATCGCATATATACAGTAATACATGATTTCTATTAATGAAATAAATGTACAGAGATTGTAAAAATACAGAGTGAAAGACTCGCTAGAATGGTGGCAACTTATCTCTGAGAAGAGATGTGGTGACTATTTGCATTCCCAAGAAGATGATTACAGTGAGGCTCTAAAGGCCTTTTTACAATAAAAATTAATGCCAAAAATGCTAGACATCCAAAAACCTAACCCTAGGAGATGAAGCGCCAAAATTCATGTGGGCCCCATTTGGGTAAGTTAGTACATCAACTTCTCGGGGTCGTAACTTTTGCATACGATCTCCGTTTTAGGAGTATGATAGCCCGTTGGAAAGGTGTCATTGAGGATATTTATTTTTTGGGCTCAATCATGCCTTTGGATATAATTGAGAATCTCAATCCCAAAAAAACTTCATTTAGTCCCTCAAAATGGCACCGAAAGTTAAAAGATGCTAAAAATAGTAAATTGCCCAAATTGCTAGAAAATTGTTTTGAGCCAGTTGGAAAAGGTGGGTTTCCACTGGTATCCACCTGGATCAATCCTCCCTCCTTATGAAGCAATGGTCTCCATTGCATTGAGTTCCCCAGGGAGAGGAAAAAACGTTTGTTGAATCTGAATCTTGGTGAGTTGCTTGCCTTGTTGGAGACGTCATGCTCAGTTTGTGGAAGGCTATCACGAGAATGTGGCTGGAAGGGTTGGACCTTTTTAACCAATCTGGATACATGAGAATATTTTACGCAGAAGGAATCTTTTCACTATGTTAAAAGATTGTTGACAGATTATTAATAGGTATTTGACACAAAATAATAGAGATACAGTAAAACTAGTTTTCTATTCAATAATGAAATAAGCTGAAACTGTAAAATGCAGCGGAAACAAGCTTGCTGGAATGGTGGTGGCTTATCTCTGAGAAGAGATGTGACATATGTGCTCATTCACAAGAAGATGATTAAAATGAGTCTCTGAAGGAATTTTTACAATAAACAGGAATGTCAAAAACCCTATAAATGCAAAAACCTAACCCTAGGAGATGAAGCGCCAAAAGTCATGTGGGCCCCGTTTAGGTAAGTTAGTACATCAACTTCTCGGGGTCGTAACTTTTGCATATGATATTTGTTTTAGGTGTGTGATAGCCCATTGGAAAGGTATCGTCGAGGAGATTCATTTTGGTGGCTCAATCATTCCTTCAGCTATCATTGAGAATCTCAATCCCCAAAAACCTTCATTTAGGCCCTCAAAATGGTCCCAAAAGTTAGGAATTGTTAAAAATAGTAAATTGCCAAAATTGCTAGAAAACTATTTTGAGCCAGTTGGAAAAGGTGGGTGGCCACTGATATCCACCTGGATCAATTACAAAGAAATATTATATAAAACTCATAAAATGCTCTCGGGATCCTCTTACTTATTCCTCTATCTCATCCTTCATGTGCCAGTTTGGGTAAACTTTATCTAGAGTGAAGGTGGTCACAAAGAAATGGACCAAACCCTAGATGAAAGAGGTTGAGTAAAAAATAGATTAATTGTACAAAAACATTATAAAGGGTGCACTTTTGGCTACTCAAATTGATCAATTATGACCATACGAATCAACGTGATACTCTTCTAGAAAATGAGGAGAAACAATGGCCGCTTAAAAGTAGAGCAATCTAGATCAAAGAAAGCAATAATAACACCAAATTCTTTCACCATTTGATGAACTATGAAAAAAATATGAATACGATATCATAAGTCAGAACTATAGATGGTTCTATGGTTCCTTCCTTTAAGGAAAAAAGAAAGAGGGGGTGCACCATTTCAAATCTCTCTTTCACGAACATGTTGGGTGCCTAATCTAGGAAATCATGGAAGTAATATTGAAATTATCTCCAGTTTTATGGAAGAATTGAATCGCTCCCTGGTAGAAGAATTTTTTGAGTCTGAAATTCATAATACATTGAATTCGATGCAAAAATGTAAGATCCCATGACTCGATTGGTTAATAGTTTAATTTCTTCTTTGTTTCCATGATTCAGTAAAGAAGGAGTTAATAAAGGTAGTGGGGAAATACCAAAGGTCTAGGAAAGTTTTGGAATCATTCAATTCCACCTCCATCACACTTATCCCAGAAAAACAAGATGTTGTTACTTTAGGGGATTATCAATCGATATCATCTTGTAATGTGATCTACAAGCTCATGCTAAAATAGTAGCTAGGAGATTAACACTTATAGTAAGAAATATAATTTAGGAAGAACAATTTGGTTTCCCTCAAGATAGACAGATTAATGATGTTGTGGCAATCACCTAAGAATTCCTTCACTCAATCACATAGTATAATAAAACTATAAAAATCCTTAAATTGGACTTGTCTAAATCTTACGATAGAGTAATTTGGACCTTTATTTGACTAGTGTTGTCGAAAATTTGCATGGATATATCAATTGTTAATTAGATCATTGAGTGAATTCAGTTAGTTTCCTTTCCCACACTCATCAATGAAGCTCCTTCCAAATTATTTCGAGCATCACATCGAATCAGAGAATTTTTCATTTCCATTATCTCCCATCATGTTTCTTATAAGAATGAAGCATTGAGTAAATTGATTAAGGATGTAAAGGAAAATAGAGACCTCAAAGGAGTGAATGTAATAGAACAAGATTATATTTCACATTGTATATTGGTTGACGATGTGGTATGCTTTTCCCAAGGGTATATGCGGGATATTTCTACCTTACAAGGATTTTTGAACCACTATTTCAAAGCTACATGTATGGAATTAAACTTAGAGAAATCTAGTTTAATTTCCCATTGTTTTCTTGACCATATTAATCAACAAATTGGAGACCTCCACCTTTTCCATAGGAAGGATATAGAGACTGGTTTCAAGTACCTTGGGTTTATCCCTGAACCCAATAATTAAATATTTGTAGAATGGATGTGGTTATATAAAAAGGTTGATTCTTGGGTAATGCACTCGATTAAGAGATTTCTCTCAAGGGGTGGAACATTAGTCTTGCTAAAGTGAGTGTTGGATACTATTCCAATGTACTAGACTTCGATCATAATAGTTCCAAAAGTTATCCTAACCAAAATGAAAAAATTTAGATTTCACTTTTGTTGTCAGGAATGTGCACTTCATGAGGCATTCCATTAGTAAAATGGAGTTGCATGGTTTCGCCAAAAATATCGGAGGATAGGGAGTCAAAGAAAAAAATCTTTTTACTTAGTAATTAGCAAGACGTAGTTTATGGAGGCCTTCTCATAATAAATCATTGTGGGGAAGAGTTATGAAATCAAAATATATTCAAAATTTGTCAGTGGCAGATTGCTTCAAACTCATGCGAATGTACTCAAAAGGATCCATTGTTTGGAAGGCATTAGTGAAATCCTTTCCTCTGGTTGGGTAGTGCATGGTATAGAGGACTGGTAATGATAAAAAGGTAAAAGTTGAGGGAGACCCTTGGATGGGCATTGAAAATGAATTTAATCTTTTGCATCCTCTCATATAGGCCCTACACTCGAATAATATTTTCGTGTTGGAAGATACCAAATCCCAATACCCCTAAGAATGAGGAAGATTAGAATGGATGTCGACATAAGAATTAAGGCTCCTAGGTATCAAAGTGGAAGAAGGGAATCAATATGTTGGAAAAAATAGTTTCCAATTATATCATGCTAAAAGAATAGGAGGATGTCCTCTATTTGTCTAAAAACTTAAATACAGGGGAATACAAAACAAAATTGGGATACTATATAGAAATGGAAGCTAAGTTCAATGGATAGAATATATGGTGGTGGGGTATTCTATGGAATCTCAAATCCTCATTGAAAATTAAAATAACTTTATGTATAGCGATAAATAATAAGCTCTTGACTTGGGATAATTGTGTTAAAAGGGGATGGAAGGGACCAAGTAGAAGTTTGTTGTGAAAATATAACAAAAAAACCTTTTTTTATATTTTTGTGAGTTGTCCTTATACCATGTGAGCCATGAGGCCTGTGAAATCATAATTCAATAAACAATCCTCTTGGTCCCATGGGTGGATCGAGGACTTCTTGATGGAATAGTTGGCAGATAAATTAATGAAGCAACTAGAAATATTTCCATGCATAATGGTCAATGCTATCAGGTGTGCACAAAACAAAAATGTTGGATGGTATGAAAAGATTAAATCTCAGGAGGGTTGGAGAATGATGATCAAATCTCAGAATGAAGTGTGCATTGTAGAAATGTCGTCGGGATCGATGGAAAGACTGAGAAGTCGATCGATGCATAGGAAAAGGTGAGAAGCCTCAACAGTCGTCCGATCAAGAAATTGATGATGTTGATCATCTCATGAAACAAACATCAGTCATATGAGTGGTTGTGGGATTAAGGACCGTTGAGGATTGGTCAAACGATCAGATCAAGCTGTGACAGTCGGATATGCAAGCCAGATCAAGGGCAGAGATTGATTGCGGAGCGCGAAGGGAGAATTAAACTACACGCTATCTCCAATCCCATAATTAATCTATATCGTCATATCTCATCGAATCAAAGATCGACGGCTATGGTTGATCCACCAAACGATCAGATTAAGTCGTGACCGTTGGATACGTAAGCGTCAGATCAACGACAGGGATAGGTTGCGAAAAGTGAAAGGAGAATTAAACAACGTGTTATTTCTAATCCCGCAATTAGTCAGGACTATCAGATATTATAGATTCAAAGATTGATGACTGTGGTTGAGCCACCAAAAATCTCACAACTTCAATTGTGGAGTTTGGGAAAAAGGATAAACCACACACAATTTATGGTTCAGGAATCCACATCAACCGCCAATGGTCACCCATCAATAGACCTACAGTTGGCATCAGTTCCACTACCAACGAGTAGTTTCCATTGCGTAACTTGAAGATAGTGTTAAAACATCGTGCTAGTTTAGGACCCCGCAATCATTCTTGATCGTTGATTTGCTTCAAGACCATTCTTGACTGATGGATCAAGTTGAGTGGAAGGATAGGATAAGGAAGGAAAAATAACTGAGATCTTGAATATCTGAATTCTTGATAGTTGTTGGATCACTTTAAGTGTAAGGATAGGACAAGAAAGACAAAAGGGATGAGATTTTGAATACCTGAATTCTCGATAGCAGTTGGATCACTTTAAGTGGAAGGATAGAATAAGCAAGGAAAAAGAACTGAGATCTCGAATAGCCAAATTCTTGATATTCATTGGATCACTTTAAGTGGAAGGATAGGATAATCAAGGAAAAAGAACTGAGATCTCGAATACCCAAATTCTTGATAGCCATTGGATCACTTAAAAGTGGAAGGATATGATAAGAAAAGAAGAAGATCCGTTGGATTTAAACCAAGGCAAAGTAGCATCACAGATAGATCAAGTCGTCGATCTAAGATCATGATCAAGGAACAAAATTCATTTTAGTTTATAAGTTGTGAGGAGGTTACACTTCAGGGAATGTCACTTTTGAAAAACTAGGAAGTGGAGAGATCGAATTACCCGAAGTCCCAAAGGTCAAAATTTCGAAGTCACTCTCAGTCGTCGATATGAGATACATTTTGGATAGTATTTTGACTGTTATATCAAGTAGAAGAATATGTGCCACATCAGGAGATCTACGTCAGTAGACCACGTCAACAAGGACACGTGGCACAGTCAAATAATGACAAGTGTCAAGATGAACACAACATTTTAGGTACAGGTAAATCATAAATATAAGTGACACGTGGCAGCCACTCAGCCCGTGCCATGTCAACAAGTGATGTCAGCAATTTACGTCACTCTGGCAGTTTTACTTCGAGATTTTCACCACCAACAAATTACCTAAGTCTCGAAAGATGAAATCCCAAAGTTGACATAAGTCATCCGATCTGAAGAACACTTTGAGAGCATTCTCAATCATTGATCCAGTGCAATAGAAGGATAGTGTAAATAAAAGTGTTAACCGAAAACAAGCGGTATCCACTATTTTATGACTTATTCAACAGGTGATCACTCTGGAGGAAAATGGAACAGCAATTATCTGAACCCCCAAAGTCCCAAAGTAAATGACAACCCTCCATCCAATCGAGAGATCAAAACGTGACCATTAATTCTGATAAGAGATCAAGCACTCGCTTGGCCTCGTGCCTGGTCACCGCCTGTGGTCATATGGAATAAGAGAATTAAAGGAAAAAGATTATACATCGCTTAAGTCGATAAGCCCATGGTTTTGTATTGTCAGTCATATTTAATGGTTTGAAGGAAGGGCCTCAGTAGAACTTGGTTTCTACAATAATTGTAGAGATTTGGGATCGAGTTAAAAGATGAAATTGATCCATATCTATGATCAATTTATGAAAATCCTTCATGGTAAGAATAATAACAAAGATTATGGTTAAGTTAAATGAAGAGGTGCAATGGTCAAAACGAAAGGACATAATACATTATATCTCGCACAAGTTTGAAGACTATATAAACGAGAGAGAGTGGTGAGAAGAAAGTGTCTCTGGAGTCCATTGAAGAAGATCAAAACAGAAGCAGAGTTCAAGAAGAAGAATTGTTGGTTCTAATGGGCCTGTCAATGTCTTATTGAAGATGAAGGACAAAATAAGATAGAGAAAAAGTTATGCAATTCAACATTTGATATAGAATATTTTTACTATACTAGAGCAGATTCATTGAAGATAAAATGACAGAAGCGAGAGAGCAAGAGATGAAGTTTAATTGTAGATAACTAGAAGACTATTCAAGCAAAGGTTGCAAAAGACAATGTAGAAAGTACAACAATTAATGATTCTTAAAGGAATTGAAGTATTGATAATATATTTGTGTGTTTATGAACACCTTGAACATAGAACAGTAGAAGATTTATTAGTGTTATAACCTGCATAAAGGGAGGAAGGGTGGAGCAAGGGATAACAAGTCGAAGTCAAAAGGTCAAATCTGATAAGATTTGTGTTAATGGTTTCATAAATCAAATTAGATGAAGAGAAGAAGAGATTGAATTGAATTATGAAATTAAGGGTTGTTGGGTGGTACAAGGGCAGGTTGGAGCCTGCAGGGGAGTAGGTGCTTCCTTGTCAGTTGTAGATGACTAAATAGGGGGTCATAGCCTCCTTCCAGTTGTAGTTAGTAAATAGGGTGTTGAAGCATCCTTTCAGTGGTAGCTGATAAACTAGGGGGTTGTAGCCTCCTTCCATTTGTAGATGGTAAATGGGGTGTGGAAGCATCCCTTCAGTCATAGATGAAAAAACTTGGGGATAGTCTCTCCATCAAATTATAGCTTGAAAACAGTTTTGTAAAAGAACATTTTATTAATGAAAAAAGAGTTGGTGGTTTTCCCTATTGGGTTCCATGATAAAATCTTGTGTTCATAAGGGTTT
>SNQJ01S0138758.1:0-25298 GCA_010110895.2 Picea sitchensis | reverse complement strand
GCCTAGTCTTAATCATATAAGACATCTTTACCAAATTTTATAAGAGTTCGTTTAAAAGTGGACAAATTCAATCATTTTTCCATAGAAATTCTTCTTCAAATCTATTAGAAATTTTGTCATAATTATAGTTCTATGTGATTGATGGGACATTTGACCACAAAACTTTTCCTTTAAAGATTTAAGCCCATTGTAAGAAGCTGAGATTGTCGGAATTTTTAATAAATGGGTGGATCAAGACCAAACTTTGTCTCGCTGAAAAGCAATAGACTTGCCATAAAAGTTGAGATTGTCCACTTTTTAACTCACTCAAATTTATAACTTTTTTTATTTTATGTGACAATGAACCCCATCTAGTAGTTCATTTCAAATTTACCATTTAAATTGTTTATTTAGTTTTAAGAGTGTTATGAAGTTATTCATCTTTTTTATTTCTTTAGGTATTGACTTCATAAGACTTAATGATGATGGTGATGGTTAACATCTACTCAAACTAGATTTGTTTTATGAGACCTTAAAAAAGATAAGGAATTATTTGGTTTGCTTTAGAATTTTATTTATGTGCTTGAAAAACTTTAAGAGAAACATTCCTAAATCACCATAGTTTTGATGAGTAAAAAGGTTAGGAAGATATATAAATTGCAAGTGAGTCAATTTATATATCCAACTATTCTCTTACACCACTTAATTAAATTAATAGGTGGAAGATCATTATTGTAACACATATTTTGAAATTATAATCTAATTAATGTTTAAATCGTAAGTGACTCAACTTATGTATCCAATTATTCTCTTCCACCACTTAAATAAATTAATAGATGAAAAACTTTTTAATTATGTAGTCTATCAATGTTTTTCAATATTTTGTTTTTCAAAATATTTATTATTGTCCTGTTAAAATACAGTGATTAATTTCAAACATCCCAAAAACCTGTTTTCTCTTATCTGTAGGCGATCAATATCCACCCTGCAGATGTTGCTTAGTGCTTATTGTTCCCCTCCCAAAAGTGAGTTTGACCTACGAAACAAGAATGGAGAAGAACCCTTGACTAACCAACACAGAATACAATGTCTGGGACTTTATTTATCTCAATAAATCAACATCCATCTGGGAGTTCGGGACGGTTAGCATTCTTTTTCACTTGGGTGAAAACAAAACATATTATTATCTATAATCACCACAAATTCAGGCCTCTAATGGGGATGGGACAGTCCTATGTTCCCTAATTGCATTGCCCAAGTCTTCTGTCATAGACAGGGTCCCTCAGCTAACAAACTCATTCCATCTGACAGTATAATGCAGCCTTTTCAAGCAATTGATTTGTTCAAGCCATTCACTTTTGAAGATCCAAACACTCTAATTGATGCAGCAGTCTCACTTTTTGGGTTCGGATGGCCCGGTGGTCCCTTTTTTTTGTCACCATTTCCAGCTTCAACCAATGTTTGTAAAAAGGAATGCATTTGGGTTTTGGATGGAGGACTTTGGAGGATAAGCAAGGTTTATATTTTCATTTAGAGGCGCTTAATTTGCACTTCAAAATTAAGTTCTCAATTATTGTTGTTGAGTTTTTTCTTTTTAGTCAAACTGTGTAAATAATTTTGGTCCTTTTTGGTCACCATTTCCAGTTTCAATAAATGATGGTAAAAAGGAATGCATTTGGATTTTGGATGGAGGACTTTGGAGGATAAGAAAGGTATATATTTTCTTTTAGAGACACTTAAAAATTAAGTTCTCACATATGGTTGTTGAGTTTTTTTAGGAGTTAAACTGTGTAGATAATTTTGAAACTTGATAGGTAGAGATTTTGCTGAAAAGTATCTTTCAAAATTATTTATACAGTTTAACTCAAAAAAGCTCAACAAAAATATGATTAAATATAAAAAACCTTCACTCTCAAGTTCATGTTCTCTTATATTGAACCTAATATAGTTCTCTTATGTTGAACCTAATATAAATTGTATAAATTGTGAGATGGATCTTGATTTTAGTGATATGGTTGATCAGTTATTGTTTGAAGTTCCTGCTGCTCACTTAGCTGGACATCCTAGAGGAACTGAAGCTTGCCATACTATCACGAAATTTCTTTCATTGATGTCCAGAAGAGGATATCTAAATCAAGAGCAGGTGCACTAAGATATTGAACCTGAGTACAGGAGTTGCATATACTGTGTATCCCGGGCTGGACGATAGATAAGCTCATAAAGCCATGATTGGACGAGATTTATTTGTGTGTTCCCTCCCTCACTGTTAATAGCATTTTTAATTGGATTGTCTTCATTATTCAATGAAACAGCTACATGTGTAGTGGAAGTTTTGATCAAAATCAGACCCAATTTGTTCTTGAGAATCTCAAATATGTTGAACACAATTACTTAGCATAGAAAGTGTATCACAATGAGAATTAGTGCATGAGCTATTTGAAGTGGAGTGCTAAACATCTTTATACACGTTTGGGAAGAGGTGAATCAGTAGGTGTAAGGCAACTTCATGCACATGTAAAATCTACTGCCTGATCAAAGGTTGGGAGCCCTTTTTGTATGTGTTGTTTTCAATTCACAAGTATAACACTAAAAACTTTGTGGGGAAGGTTAGGAGGTGCCTGCTCCACATTTGTATTGAGGGTCCATCAAAGTTCATAGACATGACTCAGATGCGAGGTAAGGATTAATCAAAGTTACCAGACTCGACTCAGAGGATGGCATGGTAATCATGCCTAGCAGAGGACAGATCAATGTTAATAGACTCGATTCAGAGAGTGGTTCGGCAATGACTTAGACCCTCAAGGAAAAATAAACAATGTTTTTCACAGAAAAACAAGAATTTTTCATTAATATGAAAGTTTTCCATTTTCAATAATGACTCATTTCTTAGTACATAATGATACCACATACTACAAATGCCAAATGAGAGGTTACCATATACTACAAAAGTGCTAAATGCCATGCTTTCCAGAGCCCTGGCAGGTATATTGGTCGCCTCCAGTGAAATGGGGAATAAAACAGGCAATCCCTTCTGACAAAACTATTTGATTGCCTCCTGTGAAATGGGGCCGAGTCAGAGTTGGTTTCCTTACAAAGTATAGCCAGACTCAGACTCATAAGAAAGCATTTCTAACAAAAAGCACCAAATGGAAATTTTAACTCTCAAGGTCCAACAGTTTGATTTTATTTGACAATTTAATATCATTCATTCATTGCACAAATTTGCTTCAAATTACGGAACGATAGCTTCTTTACCCAATTGGTCGCCAAACTGAATGCTGATCACACCCACATATTAATGAACTTATACAGCCATTCCCTTTTAAGTAAATGAACAAGACTTAGGTTTTAGTGTATATCCAATGTCCGCTGAGCTGGTCATTGTATATCCAGTGTATATCCAATGAATACTGAATCTGGTAGGCTGAGCTGTTGTAATTAATGTAATTAATGGGAGTTTTTCATCACTGACCCAAGTTTGATTTTCAAGGGGAGAATGCCTTTGGCATTCAAAACTAAAAATCCTCTGAATGACATGTCCCTTCTAAATCTTCAATCTTCAAACCTAATCCCTCTGGATACATATCCATATAGATTTTGGCAAAAAAATAATAATGTTTCTTAAAAAAAAATACTGAATCTATATCTGAACTGCCCATTGTAATTTGCAGAAAAATAAAATAATGTTTCTATTAAAAAAAATACTGAATCTATATCTGAATTGCCAATTGTAATTTGCATTTCTCACATTCCATTCACAGAATACCGAATCTAAACTTCTTATACTTTGCAATGCTCACATCTTGTTAACATAATAGGAAACCCAAACAACGGTCAAACTTTGAGATTCTTGCATTTCGTTAATAATATAATACCGAATCCAAACTCTATTAGTATTTTGCAGTTCCTACAGTATTGTTTTTCAATGCAGTGCCTTGTGCACCAACGCAAGATACAGCTATATTTTCTCATTCTCATATTCCATTATTCCATTAATATAATACCGACCCAATTCCTTTATTACATTAATATAATACCGACCCAATTTAAAAAGGGACACTGAAATTAATGAAGTTGTAGCCCAATGAAGGAGCCTTGAAACATGGAGTAATTTTTCATGATAATACTGTGCTTTAAAAGTGAGCTGGCCCATTTTTTTATTTGTCATTATCAACCTTTACATAAACAACAAAAATATTTGACACAACCCACTAGGAGAATCTCTGCAGTACAACCACTGTACATCACTATAAAACTTTTGCCCACTATTAAATTTGGGATTTTTTAAAGTAAATTTGGGATTTTTTAAGTAAATGGTGAGATGCTTCAAGTACTGCAAAATTCAATGTGCAGTACAAACCACTGCACATTATTATAATATTTTTGCCTATATGTTAAACTAGGATTTTTAAAGTAAATTGTGAGATGTTTCAAGTACTGCAAAATTCAATCTGACAGATTGCCTGGGATTGCATTGTCCAAAATGCACAGGATGTCAATCAGATGGTGAACATTTTTTAACAAGGTTAGGAGTCTGCCTATGCAGAGCCAGAGAAATTCAATCTGACAGCTAGCCTGGAACTGAATTGTCCAACATGCACTGGATGCAAATCAGATGGTGAACACTTTTTGGAACGAGGTGAGGAGTCTGCCCATGAAGGGCCAAAGTGGTCTAAATCTTAACTAAGTAACCTGCTTGGCCTTTGGCAGAATATGGAAGATCAAGACTTTTTATTAAGGTTCTCTGAAAAGTGAGCAGGCCCATTTTATATTTGTCAATTTTTATAAGGTTCTTTAAAAAGTGAGTTGGCCCATTGTTTATTTGTCATTGTTAACCTTTACATAAACCACAAAAATATTAATCTCTGCAGTACAATCATTGTAGAATATTATAAAAAAATTGCCCACTATTAAATTTGGGATCTTTTAAGTAAATGGTGAAATGCTTCAAAGACTGCAAAATTCAATGTGCAGTACAGCGACTGCACATTATTATAATATTTTTCCCATATGTTAAATTAGGATTTTTGAAAGTAAATTGTGAGATGTTTCAAGTACTGCATTGTCCAACATGCACAGGATGCAAATCAGATGGTGAACACTTTTTTAACAAAGGTGAGGATCATTGTTAACCTTTACATAAACCACAAAAATATTAATCTCTGCAGTACAATCATTGTAGAATATTATAAAAAAATTGCCCACTATTAAATTTGGGATCTTTTAAGTAAATGGTGAAATGCTTCAAAGACTGCAAAATTCAATGTGCAGTACAGCGACTGCACATTATTATAATATTTTTCCCATATGTTAAATTATTAGATTTTTGAAAGTAAATTGTGTATGAAGTAATTGCATTGTCCAACATGCACACAGGATGCAAATCAGATGGTGAACACTTTTTTAACAAAGGTGAGGAGTCCGCCTATGCAGAGCCAGAGAAATTCAATCTGACAGCTAGCCTGGAACTGAATTGTCCAACATGCACTGGATACAAATCAGATGGTGAACACTTTTTCAACAAGGTGAGGAATCTGTCTATGTAGGGCCAAAGTAGTGTAAATCTTAACCAAATAACCTGTTTGGCCCTTTGGCAAAATATAGAAATTTAAAGACTTAATAATCAAATTAGAAATTAATATAGAAATTAGGTTGAAACATTAATTGTATAACAAGCACAAAGTGCTACCTGACCTTTTTTTTTTCAAAATTTCAGAATCATTTTAAAATGGGTATAAAATTTGGACAAAATTTTATTGTCAAAATTCTATTATTAAGGAGGTTCAAAATTAAAATCAAATTCTATAAAGAGGTAAGCAATGGCTTCGAGTATCCTAAAGCATTTAGAAGAAGAGGTTGGTTACCAACTTATCTATTATGGAACACTATGTTTCATAACAATTAAGGGAATAAGGACACTGGGATCAAAGACTTATTTTCTATTCATTTCACTATCAAATATAGAAGCATGGCATGCAAGACATGAACCGACGATTTCCTGGCAAGTAGAGGTGAACTGATGTTTTTTGACGATTTCCTGGCAAGTAGAGGTGAACTGATGTTTTTTGACGATTTCCTGGCAAGTAGAGGTGAACTGATGTTTTTTGGAGTAAGTTACTAAGTAGACAAACTCGCTCATATCTAATGGAAATTCTCCCCAAATTTTGGCACGAATTTTGCCCAAAGTTGTATTTCCACATGATTGATAGGAATTTCAACCGTGGAACTTTTTCCTAGGGGTTTAGATCCATTTTAAGACAGTCAAGATCATTGGAATGTGAAAAAAAGAATGGAACATGAAGTAACTTGCATTGCTGGAAAATTGGACCTGAAAATTGAGTTTGTCCACTTATTAAAGAAGAAAGCTAAAAGCTCTACGAATTTGAACTTTTCCATTTTGCCATCGGGGTACATGCAATCTTTGCCAAACAATTTTGAGTTGATAAAATTGTTGGCCACGTAGAAATATTCAACACCCTTGAATAATAGTACTGCAATTGGATTTGCAATATTAACATCTAATATTTGCAATTCCATCAAATCCAAAATAATTATTACTTACTAATTTAAAATTACCAATTTCCCTTCATGTTATTACTCCATGATATTTTATAAATCACATAAATATAAATGATACAATCAATAAAAACTATAAATACATATTGAAAAGTTGATTTTTTATTCTAAATATATAAAGGAATATTTACAATATTCTATTTACTCACAATACAAATTTTGGCATTCAATATAACTATTCCATTCTGTAAACCCTTTCAATGAAAATATATCTTTCTAATCCTTAAAAAAAATACAAAATTAAATCAACTTAACTCATAAAATTAAAGTTTTCAAAAATTATTTAAACTTCAAAAACAAATCTAATAAAAGTTAAAAGTAAAATTTCACTCTAAATTTAAAATAAGTTTAAAACAAAGCCATCAAATATTTAGTATGTATAGCTCATGGATGATTGCCTGTTTGCTCCTTTTCGAATGAGTTTTAAATGAATTCTAATAAGAGCTGCAGTTTAGGGTCTCACTTGATGTCCCCAAGTATCCCCATATTAGGGGATAATCTAGGAGATCATGTCTCGAGGCCCACATATCCCAAACATGGAATACCGAGAGCAGGAACGACCTGAGCAAGGTCCTGGAGGACCCACCCTTCTCTTCTCACCAGATTTGTCCGCCAAGAAGCATCACCTCCATCACTACCGGCCAGTTTCTGCATCAAAAGGTCTACCCATGAGGTAATCGGTCCCAGGTATCATGGTATGTCATATTTGATAATTAACTTTCATGTATAAACGTATCTCTTTTATTTCTGATAACCTGATTTTAATTTCAACCCCACCACTGTCAGGGTGATTGGACTCCGGTAGCCTAGTGGTTATTCATGGCTTCGGGTTAGCCACCAAAGGGGTTTGAAGTTGACTATCGTCCACTTCTATGCTTTCGTTCTTTTTCCATCTTAAAACCCCCAAGCCATCTATCCTATTTCCTATCAGCCATTATGAACTCATCCCACATTTTGTCTTGTGGGAAGAAGGCCAAAGGCTCAGGAGGTAAAAGCAAGTCGGTAAGAGATAAAAGCCATATGGTAAAACCACTACCAGGGATCCCCGAGAAGGCACAAAAAGCCTCTCATAAGAAACTCAGGGACCCTAAGAGAAAATTGATGACAAATAATAAAGTACAAGACCTAATTAAGAGGATGGGACGTCTCATCAAGAAATTATGTTCAGTAGGCTGGCAGAGGACATTGCCACCTTCTGGTTATCAAGCCAGGGCAGTGACCTTTTTTTTGCATGGCCAAAGGAAGGGGCATCACGGTGCCACCTCTCATCTTCGCAGAAAGATACTAGTGGGTAACATCGTCACGCCACCACAAGCAAGGCAAGAACTTTGTCAAGGCTTGTATAAAATAAAGAAAGATAAGGCAATATAAGGGCTTGGAAAAATTGCATTCATGACGGGTACAACTTGCCTCATACAAAGGCACCGACGGACAATACCTGCCCTTGGTCTTGCTGTGATTGGACATCTCTAAAACCATATCACGCCACTATACATGTTTTGGATAAACCCTTGCGGAAACTTTCCCGCTTCTTGTGGGTATTGACCTGTAATAGGCTGCCCTCC
This sequence comes from Picea sitchensis, assembly GCA_010110895.2. Taxonomy (NCBI): domain Eukaryota; kingdom Viridiplantae; phylum Streptophyta; class Pinopsida; order Pinales; family Pinaceae; genus Picea; species Picea sitchensis. The sequence goes on along the minus strand of SNQJ01S0138758.1, from coordinate 17,178 downwards.
GTTGCTTCGGACTTAAAGCGGTGGGTCCAGGCCTTTGAGCTCTTTGAAGATTTGTTAGTGGTGTCATGCATACATTTGATAACCTTAATAATGAAATATGATTTGTTACTGCCATGATGTTTTGGACCACGAGCCCCCGAGGGCGAAGCCTGATGTGCAAGTGACCATGCCCTATTTACTGTGTACTTGGACCGGGCACATGGGGAGATGATCGCCGACCTCCATAACAAGAGCCCATCGATGGACGTTGGGATGGCAGAATTGTGGTTTATCAGGAGCCCATGCACGTGGAGGAAGAAGATCCCCATCGTGGACGCCTTTTGGCATGATCATGGCTGGGGATCAAACACAGAGTGTATGACGTAACCATGATGGACGTGACGCCACCATGCATGGCCGGACGATTTCCGTGGCACGCAGCCTTGTTAGGCTTGTTCGGCACGTGTGGGATGATGCTGTAGGCCCAGGAGGGGCAACGCTCCACTTATTTGGTGTTTGTCAAGCCCCTAAAGGGCTAACTGCCTCAATCTGAGGGGCTTTCTGACTTTGTATTTTGCTCATTTTGATAATTTAGCATGTAAAAGTGACAAATGATTTAAAATCGGATTATTAGCCTTGTCGGCTATTTGTTGACCTAATTTAATTTTAAGGTCATGTATTGTATAAATAGAGGATGTTTTTCCCAAAGATCATAATAAACTTGCCTCATTTTGTAGAGACTTCTACTTTGTTCTGCATTTTTGTCTCTTGGAGGAGGTATCGCAACTTCTTGGAGGTCTTATATTTTGGTGAAGTGGTGCTTTTACATTGGAAGGCTTTACAACTAGGGGATTGATTAATGTTCTTCATGATCTTGTAAGTGTATTTCTTTCAAAGCTTCTTGAATGAATAGTTAAGGTCTTACATTTACATTCATTGTAATTTTGCTGTTTTAACTTAATCCTGAAACCCTAGGGAGTCTGGCACACAAGCAGGTTGAGACTTCATGTCCCCATAGCATTAGTTTATAACCATTTGATTTGAAGAGTTTAGCCTAGCCATTGCCACACCAGCTTCTCTTTGTGCTAGTTTTGAGTAGAAATTGAAGAAAGGATTGGATTCTAGGTCAGCCTTTGCCACACCTAGGTTTGATTCAGGGTTTGAAAAAGCCCTGCTGCAAACACTTTTCAGCCATAATTTCATTCCTGTTGTGTCGCTTGCCAAGGAGGTGTTAAGGAAAGGATTGAAGCTCTGTTCAGCCTTGCTACACCTAGGTTGTCTCCTTCTTGGTTAGGGTTATGGCCTTGCCTTTGGCAACACCACTAGAACCTAATTCTTTAACCTTGATTCTGAAGACCTTCTAAACCATTAGTTACCTTTTCTTTGACTCCATAACCCAAGGCACTAATCAAAAGTCTTCTTTGAGCTTGTTGTACTCTTTCAAACTTCAAACTCTTTCAAACTTGCAAAACCCTAACCAACCTAGTTGCTAACCCTAGCTTATCTTTAGACTAACTTAAGTGGATAGTGCAGGTCCTTTTAACTTTGTGCTTGGATAGAAGGGGTGCGGCCTCATCTCCTTTTGTAGCCGCGGAGTTAGATTTCATTAATTTACTGTTGATTTTGTCAAAACGTCCACTTTGGCTAGCTAACCTCATAGCAACAATAGTATTAAATGGAGTTTTACCATTAAAACTCTGTTTAAACCCCTAAACGCTTTGGCTTTGTCTCTTTCATTTGATAGGCATTGAGCTATTGATTACATTTGCAAGTGTATTTGGTGAAACGTTGTGCTCTTTTCTTTTCTATTTGGTTCATTGATAAAGCTTGACATCACCTATACTATTACCATAGGGCTACGCCATACTTCTTTTGTTTATGCCTGCAACGTTGTGATTGGTAGCACCTCTTTGATTGGCATTTAGTTGATATTTGTTCTTTCCTAAGCTATTTGGCTCAAACGTTTCAATTTCTTTTGTCATTTGTTTATTTGTTGTTGAAAGTCCATCATACCTTGAAGAAGATTAGTATAGGTGACGTGGCGCTTTTGAGCATTGATTTGACACCAGATTTGTGATATGATACATGGTTTACATGCACACATTGAATGCCATTTGTCCTTATGTTTTATTGAGAAGTGATTATACTTTTTTGCTTTATTAGCCATCATTGATTCCCCGCCAATAATAGCATTTATTAATTGCTCATGTATTAGAGATAGTCATTGATTTTATGAAGTGCTAATCCACCTAGTACATCCTAGTTGTCTTTTGTTTTGTCTCGCAAGAAATGTGTGTTTCAAAGAAGGATCTTCAGACTATCTTGGGCATCAACTGGAAGGGTTCTTCCTGACTTGACTTTATCCCTCTTCCTCGACTATCCAGATGACTTGGGACGCCTCCTGCAGACCCTTGCCCTCCCCATTAGAAAGAGTCCTCCATCGGTGACAGCCATACTGTTTTCTACCCTGACTCAAGCTATTTAACCTTTCTCCACAAACCATGCATAACATTTTGAAGCGCCGTCGTGGAACGAAGAGAGTCTACATTCTCACATATCTTTGGTAAGCTTTTGCTTACCCCGGCGACTCCACTCAAGCTCTTTCCCTATCTCTTGCCAGGTAGTTTCAAGGAAACTATCCAGCATCTAATAAATTAAGAAGAGGCACAAACCTCCCAATTTCCAAAGGGAAGTTTCCGCCACCTACGTATTGTCAAATCAATTTGGAAAGAGTACTTTCCAAACATGATTACTTCAGCGCTGGAAAGATCTACTCAAATCCTCCCATAACTACTACTACCACCGTTGTGACTACAACCACTATTCCAACAAATCCTCCACCCATTGTCAAGCAGGATCCCCATCAATGGTCTCATCCAAAATGTTACAATTGCTTTGATTTTAGCAACATCCAAGGTGGAGAACATGATTTGCCTGAGGGAACTCACCATTGGCTACCTTTCTTTTCTGGAAAAGACATTCCTTGAAATTCACATTGGGCTCATTTTGTAACGTTTTTGACTTTAATTTGGAAGGATAAGCTCATCTAGACACTTTCATGAAGCTTTTTGCAACATCTAGCGGGAGAAGCCAAGAAGTGGATCAAGGACTCCCTGGTGAAAAGCTTAAAGAATGTTGAAGAGCTGCATGGATCCTTCAAGGCTAGGTGGTGTGACAAGGAGAATCTGCAAGACCTTTTTTTTTCAGTATGAAGACGTTTGCAGGGGAACGTGGGAAGACATAAGAGAGTTCACTGATAGATTAAATCTAGCCCTCAAGAAGATTCAATCAAAGGTTGGTTCAGAATTAGCAATCATTGACCGCTACCTATCGTCTCTTGAAGGGACTCTGCATTTTAAGGTCAAAGACCATGCACCAACAACCTTGGAGGAGGCCCAAGAGCTAGCTTTTGAAGTTGAAAGAAAGTTTCAAATTGAAGAATCTATCATGAGTTGTGAAGCATTGAGTCCAAGTAACGATCCTATACCAGAGCTAGAAGAGCCAAGTATCCTCCAAGTTGAGTTACCTAATGCCAAAAGAAAATGGAGCTTCCTTCAACATGATGCTCCTTCTCAAGAACCACCTCCAAAGAAGACTCAACTAAGATGAAGTTCGTGAGACATGTGATGGATCAAATCTAAATCAGGGACAAGATTTATCTCTTTTCATCAATCAAGTGGAGGATCCAACTCCAAGAAAGCATGATTTCAGTGCATCTCTATGTTACTCTCCAAGTAAATGGCCTCTCCTTCATAATTGTCTTTTTCATCCGGGGGCCAAAGCAAACATGATGACAAAGGAGGTAATGGAGCAATTGGGTTTGAAAGTCTCACTGTCTAACACCAAGAATGATTTCTTCAAAGGAATCATAAAAATCTTGAAGTGGCCTTTGATCCTTACCTTGATGCTCCTTTCCAAATGGATGTGTATGTTATTGACGGTATTAATAAATTTGGAATCATCATTTGTGATGAGTTCATTGCACATGGGGATGGAAGTATTCGCAGGGAACAGTATGAACTCGTTATTCCTCATCCTGAAGGAGGGAGATGTGTCATTCGTAGCAAGTCTTTTGCTGGTACGGTGGTTGAAGATCTTGATGAGGTAGATGATCAACTCCTATGCATCAATGCTGGTCTAGATTGATTGGTTCATTCAAGAAGGAAAATTTAACATGGACACAATAGAAGAGACAAAAGGAATCTAGACGCTAGAATTCGATGGCTCACACTCAAACTTTGGATAAGGTGCGGGAATAGTTTTGACAACCCCCTCAGGTGAGAGTTTTTATCGTTCTTATAGATTGGAATTTGATTGTACTAACAATGGGTCAATATGAGGTTCCTCATCCTAGACTCAACCCGGGTTATTGGACAAAGGGGCCACTTATCCCGAAGCAAGGGTGATTCGCATCTTTATCGCCTCGCGCAAGTCCAAATGAAGTTTGGTGCAGCCATAAAAATGAGAAGTTAAGAAGATATCGAGATATTACTCAAGGCATTTTGAAAACTTTCAGAAAAGTGTCAATAGAAGCCATCCCTCGAGAAGAAAAACATGTGGCAGATGCTCTGGCCATCTCAACATCCACTTTGCGTACCGCGAAGGAATCCTCAAGATGACGCATAAAATGGAAGTCCTTTTAGGCCTTCCATTCCCGACACAACCCGGAGCATTGGCAAAAGCCAGAAGATGATGACTCGTGACATCGCATTCATGGAGGTCGCGAAAGAATCACGACACAAATAAATTTCCATCAATCTATGGACTTGAAGTGATAAACTCTGGTAAAATAACACCTACCTAAAGGGTGCATCCTCTCGAAGATTTTTGATACACATGATGTTTTCAAAGGACGCAAGGAATAATAAACGTGGAGGACGCTTTGAATTCAACGCTGGTACCGGGAACAGATCCGAGGGACGTCAAGATAGGGAAAGGGACTACCGAAGAGGAAAGAAAGGCGATAATTTCACCATCGAGAATTCGATGTTTTTGCTTGAAACTATGATGAACTCAAGGTTTATAAGGAAGATGTGATTCAAAGACGCCATACCTTTGATCGAGGGAGCCAAGCCTTTTCGACAAAAATTGAGGCATATCAACCCAGTTACGGGCAACATGTGAAGGAACCTTAAGATGGTCGCATCGCCAGTATCATAGCCCCTATCGTGTATTCTTCTTGATGTCAAATCTGTGGTGGTTCAGAAAGAATGGAGACATCCGCCTTTTGTGTCCATTTCTCCAACTTCAACCGTGCATCAAGTAGCGACAACTATTCCAACATGGAGCATCTTCAACGAAGCTACATACGCCAGAATGATGTCAATGTTGGATGGATTTTCGAGATACAAACTGTGTCTTACTCAAAAGGGTGACCAGCTCAAGACCCAAGATTCACCACTGGGAACATTTATGTACCTAAGAATGCCTTTGGTCTTATGACGGGTGCCACTTTCGAGAGAGCAATGGACATCGCCGTGAGACCATTCAAGATCATTGAGATTTATCAAGATGACCTCACAGTAGTATCCAAAGAGAGGAAAGATCATCTATCACATCTCAGAACTGTTTTTGAACGATGCAAGGAATATGGCATTTCACTAAACCCCAAAAACTATTGGGATTGATGAAGGGAAATTGTTGGGACATGTAGTTTGCCATGAGGAGACGCCCTATTGACCCGGAGAGAGTCCAATCAATAAAGGATGTTCACCCTCTGGCCAACAAAAAAGCCCTGCAATCTTTTCATGGAAAAATCAACTTCATAATGCCAGTATTTGTGCCTAATTTTGCGAGAATAAAGTCTTTGGCGCGTTGTCAAGAAAGACGCTAAGCTGTATGGAGAAAAGATGTCGACAACCTTTGAAGACATTAAACGCCATATCACAAGCACCAGCTCGAGTCCCGATTTTTCACAAGATTTCATCATTTTCTTTGCATCCCTGATACCATTGCGTGAGAGCTTGATGCAAAAGGATGTTGATAACTTTGAACATCCCGTGGCTTTCATGAGAAAGGTTTTGAGAGATTCAGAGTTTAACTACACCATCACAGAAAAACTGGCTTACGCTTTGGTTAAGTCCTTCCAGCACTTCAGAAATTATGTCATTTATAATAAGATCAAGGTTTATGTCCCGTATCCAGCCGTAAACGATGTCCTATCCCAACAAGATTGCATGGGTACCAGAGGAAAGTGGGTATCAAAGATTCAAGAATAATTTGGAAATAAACCCACCAAAATAATAATAAAGGGACGTGGACTGCCCGCATGCTCAATCGTAGCAATCAAGAAGCCATACCGCATCCAAGGAGAGCTTAAGGCATAAACATCGAAAAGTGAATGTAATAACTAGTGAATTAGAATATGATGAGTGGTACTCTGATATAATCTATTACTTGAAGAACTTGTCATGTCCTAATCACCTGATTGATCACAAAAGGAGAGCTTTGAGATTGAAAGCCATGAAGTATTGTTTGACGGAGAATGGACTTGGATGGAGAAACCCAGATGGTGTTATACTCCGATACAGGAACCATGATGAAGCCAAGAAGATCTTGAAGGAGCTACATTCCGGATATTGTGGTGGGCATTATGCAGCAATTCACCACAAGATTTTGAGAGCGTGGATACTATTACCGACCATATTCTCGAGCGTCTATCAAAGATGTCCATCCCCGCCAACCTTTCCAATTCTTCACGGGCAAACCCAGGCTCCCGGCCCAACCTTTAAAGCCAGTAGTGGTAGAAGCACCTTTCAGCAGTGGGGCCTAGATTTATTGGTGAATTCAAAGACAACTCAAGTAACGGATACCAATGGATCTTGACTCCATGAATTATTTTTCACCGCATGGGCTGAATCATCTACAAAGAAGGCCAATCAAGAGGTTGTTATGAATTTCAGGAGGAACTTAATTATTATACAATTATGTTTGGGGTACCTTACCAGATCACCAGATAATGCCAAGGCTTTCCACGCCCGTTGAATTTGTCGATATGGCATCACCCCTGCCCCATTCCTCAAATTACTATCCCCAAGACAATGGTCAAGTGCATAATCAATCAATAAGAATCTTATGAATATTTGGAAAAAGGTGGTTGAAGAAAATACGAAGTCATGGGATAGCAAACTAAAATATGCAGTATGGGCAGAACGAATAACAAAGACGCCTATACGTGGGAAATCTTTGAGTCAGATATGGACTTGAAGCAAAGCCCTCAGAACGTCTCCGCGATTCCTATTCTCCACGGTACGAAGAAGACGACAATGCATGCGTAGGCAACCAAGGAAGAATAAAACCAAATCGGGACAGAATTGGACGACTCAAGAATTACTTTGGGTCGATGATAAAGAATCAAGAGAAAGGTAAGAACACCTTTGATCACAAAGCCAAAATGAAATTTTGTTGAAGGAGACCACCTTATGGGACAAGAGGAAAGAAAAGCCCGATATGCACAAGAAATTTGACAGCCCATGGGGTCCTGCTTAATCGAAGAAAGGTGGATAAATTCTTATAATCCGGAAACAATGGAAGGAGAAATCTTGAAGTTACCAGTAAACGCCTTACATATAAAGCGTTACTATCCTCCAAACACGTGATCCCGCAGGTATTCACTGCGGTATTATTCCATTGATTGTTTATATTATATGCACTCTTGTTTGTTTTCTCGTTTATATCAGGCGATATGCACATTTACTTACTGCATATATGCACATATATATGTTGTTACTTTATGGGTGGCAATACCACCCCATCTCTTGTTGTCGATGCCCAGGTCGAGTGTGAGCAGTCAGCTCCACGTCAGAGATTGCCGAGGTTCTCATACGCTCAAGAAGAATGATGTCCCCGAAGTTATTTCTATTGTTATCCCGATATTGGGGATAATTCAGGGAGATCATGTCTGAGGCCCATGGTCCCATTATTGAGCACCAGAGCAGGAGCTTAATTGAAAGATGGTCTCGAGGATCCACCCTTTCTTCTCGCCTGTATCCCCGCCAGCATCGCCTCCATCACTTCACCGCTTTGGGCTTTTATCGTAAGGTTCTTGCTCCAGAGGTAATTGGTCCAGGTAATTATGGATAGTCATATTTGATCATTATAACTTTCTTATGTATGCATCGCGTCTCTTTTATTTCAGATAACTGATTGGATTTTACACTAACCCACCCGACCATTGCCGGGGTGATTGACTGGTAGCCTAGTAAGTTGGTATTCATGGGTTTTGTTTCACCAAGGGGTTTAAAGGATCATCGCCCACCTCTCATGCTTTCATCACTTTTCCATCTAAAACCTTCCGCGCCATCTATCCCATTTCCCCTAGTTCCGCCATTAGGAGGACCATCCGCACATCTTCGTCTTGTGGGAAGAAGGGCTAAAGGCTCAGAGGTAAAAGCAAGCCGGTAAAAGATAAAAGCCATAGGAAAGTAAACCTAGATGTTACTTCGGGGATCCCCGAGAAGGCAATAAAAAGCCTCATAAGAAACTGAGGGACCCTAAGAAAATGATAAATAATAAAGTACAAGACCTAACTAAGAGGGATGGGAGGTCTCATCATCGAAATGGACCCATTATGTTCATAGTATTTAGCAAAGAGATGACATTGCCACCATCCGTTACCAAGCTGTGGCAAAGGACTCATTTTCTGCATGGCCAAAGGAAGGGGTCCATCACGAAATTCTCTCATTTCGGGCAGAAGATACTAGTGGGTAACATCACGTCAGCTACCCAGCCAAGGCAAGTCCTCTTTGTTAAGGCTTGTAGCAAAAAATAAAGAAAGATAAGGCGGGCAATAAGGGCTTGGAAAAAAATTGCATCCATGACTGGAACAGCTCGCCTCCTACAAAAGCACCAATACCTACACCCGTTCTAGGTCTAACTATAAACCAGATCCCTAAAACCATTTCATTTCACTATACATGTTTTGATAACCCTTTGCGGAAACTCTCAGTTTTGTGTGTATTATCCCAATAGGTTGCCCTCTCGGTTGCTTTGACTTTGTATGGTGGGTCCGTAAGGTCTCTTTGAGCTCTTTGAAGATTTGTTAGGTGTGTCATGCATATATTTTGATAATCTTAATGATGAAATTTTGATTTACATTGCCATGATGTTTGGACTAATGAGCCCCTGAGGATGTAGCCTTGATGTGCGTAGACCATGCCCCACGGACAAAAATTCTCAAATGGACGGCACATGGGAGATGATCAGCTCGACCTCCATGGGCTGAAGAGCCCATCACGGGACGCGCTGGGATGGTGAGGCGTGATGGCCACCGAGCCCATGCACGTGGAGGAAGAAGATCCCCCCATCGTGGACGTGCCTTTGGCATGGATCATGGCTATGGGGATCAGAGGACTGGACCATGATGGACGTGATCGCCACCATGCATGTCGGATTCATTTCCGTGGCAACGTGGCAGCTTTGATTGTTGTCCCAGTGGCAACGAGCAGTCGAGGCCTGAGGGGCAACGCTCCACTTATTTGGTGTTTGTCAAGCCCCTAAAGGCCAATCTGCCTCACCTGAGGTGCTTGACGCTTTGTATTTTTGCTCATTTTGATAATTTAGCATGTAAAAGTGACAAATGATTTAAACCTGGATTATTAGCCTTGTCGGCCATTTTGTTGACCTAATTTAATTTTAAGGTCATAATATAAATAGAGGATGTTTTCCCCTTTAAAGATCATATAACACAATTTGCTCTCATTTTGTGAGAGAGACTTCTATCCTTGTCTTGCATTTTTGGTCTCTGGAGAAGGTAGCTTAAATTTCTCATAGCGTTATCTTGTATTTCCTTGGTGAAGTGGTGCTTTTTTGCTATTGGAAGGTTTACAACTAGGGATTGGATTAATGTTCTTCATGATCTTGTAAGTGTATTTCTCAAAGCTTCTTGAATGAATAGGTTGTTGGTCTTTACATTTACATTCATTGTATCTTGTTGCTTTAACTTAATCCTTGGAACCCTGTATTCACACAAGTAGGTTGAGACTTCATGTCCCCCATAGCATTAGCTTTAACCATTTGATTTGAGAGAGTTTAGCCATTGCTACACTAGCTTCTCTCTTCTTGTGCTAGTTTGGAGTAGAAATTGAAGAAAGGATTGATTCTAGGCTCAGCCTTTGCTACACCTAGGGTTTGATTTAGGTTTGATAAAGCTTTGCCATTGCAACACTTTTTCAGCCATAGGTTTCTATTCCCAAGCTAGTCGCTTTGCCAAGGAGGTGTTAAGGAAAGGATTGAAGCCTAGGCCTAGCCTTTGCTACACACCTAGGTTGGGTCTTCTTAGGTTAGGCTAGTGGTCCCTGCTCGCAACACCACTAGAACCCCACTTTGTCCTTGATTTTGAAGACCTTCAAACCATTAGTTACCTTTCTTTGACTCCATTAACCCAAGGCACCAATCAAAAGTCTTTCTTTGAGCTTGTTGTACTCTTTTCAAACTTCAAACTCATGTTCAACTCTTGCAAAACCCTAACCAACCTAGTTGCTAACCCCAGCTTTATCTTTAGACTAACTTAAGTGGATAGCGTGAGGCCCCTTTTTTTAACTTTTGTTTGGATAGAAGGGTGCGGCCCCATCTCCCTTTGTAGCCGTGGAGTTAGATTGAATTTGGTCGGTTGATTTTGTCAAAACGCCCACTTTTACAGCTAACCCGCAGCAACAACAATAGCATAGTCATGGACGTCATACCATTAAAACTCTTGTTTAAACCCAAACTCATCATTTTTATCTTCTCATTTGATGGCATTGAGAGCTATCATTACATTTGGCAAGTGTATTTGGTGAAACGTTGTGCTCTTTTCCCTTTCATTTGGTTCATTGGATAAATCTTGACGTCACACTGCATAAACATTATCATAGGGCTAACGCCATACTTCATTTCTTTTAGTTTATGCTTGCAACGTTGTGGATTGTTGAAGCACCTCTTTGATTGGCATTGAGTTGATACTGTTCTTTCCTGTTATTTTGGCTCAAACGCTTTCACCTCTTGTCATTTGTGTTTCTTTAGCCTATTAGTGCTGAAAGTCCATCGCCATACCTTTTAGCAAAGAAAGATAGTATATAGGTGATCGGGCAGTTTTTGAGCATTGATTTGACAATTGCATTTCAGGATATGACACATGGTTTACATTGCACACATTGAAATGCCATCACTATGCTTTTATTGAGAAGTGATTATAATTCTTTGCTTATTTAGCCATCATCGACTTCACAATAATAGCATTTATTAATTGCCCATGTATTAGAGATAGTCATTGATTTTTATGAAGTGCTAATCCACCTAAAGTCATCCTAGTTGTCTCTTTGTTTTGTCTCAAGCAAAACAAAAGCTTCAAAGAAGGATCTCTTTGCGGACTATCTTGGCATCAATCATGGAAGGGTTCTTCCTTGACTTGACTTTTATCCTTTAGCCCTTCACTTATCCGTAGATTGACTTGGGGACGCCTCCCTTGGATTTGCCCTCCCGAATAGAAAGAGCCCCCATCGAGATGACAGTGGGCGGGGAAGCTCCCGTTACGCAGGTTTTCTACCCTCACCTGCCAAGCTATTAACCCTTTCCCACAAACCGTAAGGAGAACAAATTCCCCACCAAGTTAAGCCCTATTAGGCTGTGAACCTATTCTTACCCATTTTATCATCTACACAAAATATGGGAAGTACTAGGATTTCCGTGGTTAGGCCTCAGAAACCTACTTTTACAATATATTAAATTCAAAAGACAATATATGATGAGATGATCCTAATACTAGTCTTTGGTATATATATATATATATATATATATATATATATATATATATATATATATATATATATAAGACAAAGGGCAATTATAATGAAAGAGTACAATGAAGGGCTCTAGCCTACATTAAAATATAACACTAGAATTGCAATAATTTAATATCTAGGGGCTTAATAAGGGATTTTAGGTATTCTTAACATGGGGCTTTGTCTAGAATTATACTAGCGAGGACAAGTCCAACTGTGTTTGATCTCTGAACCACCTAGATAACTAGGACAAGGAAAACTTTGTAAAGAAGGATGAGGAGTATCAAGATGGGTTTACCATTAATAACCATGGAGGAAGACTCTACCACATATCGCAAATGCTTTAAACAGTTTTGATGATGAGGTTGATGATGAAGATGAGTGCGATAATATTGAGGTCCAAGATGATAATGCAAGGTGATAGGATGGCGACATAAGTGTTGGAATAGCAACAATGAAAAAAATAATAATGGAGTTGAATGTAAATGGGTATATGATTGTAATACTTGGTTAGGCATGCATACCCTAGGATTAAAATTTCACAAGTATAGTCTAGATGTAGACCTAGGTGATAGGGGAATATTCAAATTCTCAAGATCTGGACTTTAAGGGAGGTTTACCATATTTGGTCATGGGGAAACCCCTAAGCTCAAGCTTAAAGGGGAATGTTGCTAAATTAGGTCGGAATGTTAGCCCCTGAAGAGGAGGATGACAAGGATGTAAAAGTAGCAAAGACTACCTTACGCTTCACATAGCCTTGCGTAATAATAAATAATAAATATCCCCAAAATGAAATATAACCCTCCATCAAAATACTCCCCCAAAATGAAAAATATAAATCCTTCATTTAAAATACTCCCTAAAATGAAAAATATAAACTATTTTGATGGGTGCACGTTCTGATGGATAAGCCTTTATGATGGGTGCATGTTCTGATAGGTTGTCGAGGTCCCATGGTTGAGAAGGTGAAGGAAGATTTAAATGCAATCCTGATGGCTCAACTCTGATGGCTCAAGTTTCTGATAGCTGGGTAAACCCCGATGGGCTGGAAAATAATTGTGTGTGGTTTCAAAAAAGGAGGGAAGGTGTGTCTAAGGCAAATCCCGATGGGATATTTTCGATGAGGCGATCTTGAGGCCTAAGTCTTGAGGTATTATATAAAGTGTAATATCAAGGTATTCTGGGAGGGGAGGAAGGGATTCTAAGAAATGAGGTTGTCCTTATGGTAATTCCCTTTGGGAATTTACCGTGAAGAATGAAGATGAATACCAATGAAATATTAAGTCAAGACTGTAGGGATGAGAAGGAAAAATGAAAAATAATAAATTAAAAAAAAAAAAAAAAAAAAAAAAAAAAAAAAAAAAAAAAAAAAAAAAAAAAAAAAAAAAAAAAAAAAAAAAAAAAAAAAAAAAACGAAATGAAAAATATATAAAGATAAGAAATAAACTAATAAATAAATTAGAAAATGCAATTCATAAAAGAAAAATCTCCCATATAAAAATAGTTTGCCCATGTAAAACTAGTTTTACTTATGTCAAACTAGTTTTAAAGTAAAATTGATTGTTTCCATATAAAAATAAATACAAAAGGAAATTTGTGGGGGAAATCATTGGCAATTGAAACCATGTGGTTTTGCAAAACCATGGGAAAATCGAAATTAAAAATAAATAAATATATAAAATTAAAATTAAAGAGATACCATATAAAAGTAAAAAATCAAATAAAACCATAAATTATATACAAAAAACTAGGAAAATGAGGTCAAGTTCCAAATGAGTCAAGGTTCCACCCTACCAAGGTTCCACACCAATCAGGGTTATGCACGTAGGGACCAAAAATCGGAGCAAGGTATACCAAGTAGATTCAAAGTAACCGAGTGTTAAGGCAGGTAGGTATGTCATATGGAGATAGTGACCGCTCAAATTTGGATGCGACAAATGGCAAGCAACTAAGGGGTAAAAAGACGAAACATCATGTGACACATTAACATCACAAAGAGTGACTCATACATGATAAAAATAGATCGACATTAGTAGGGAACACTGTACATGTCAATCCAGTTAAGTTCAAAATATTATGGGGCGTACTTGGTAATATTGCAAGGAGAGGGAATATGATGGGATTAGGGAATAGGTTCCCATTTCAAGCCAAAATGCATGAAATTGATTACGACAAGTGGCAAGTAGGCATTGAGTGACAATACGACAGGGTTCCATGTCCAAGAAGCTTGATAGGTCTTTGGGCCTGGGTTTTCAAAGAGAGGGGAGGCCGAAAGGAGAACCTAATAGAGATCATTCTGAAGAAGCTCGTGCCTTTCATACCTCAGAAATATCGCAAGGGATTTCACTCAGCCATCCCGATGAGATAGAACTGATAAGGGGAGCCCGATATGATTTCGACCTTCGAGCTTCAGACCAACCTTAAGACAATGCACACTCAACACTATGAAAGGGGATTCTCGATAGAGTAAATCCGATGAGCTCATGGGATAGGACTGTGGGAAAGGTGGGTTCGATAGTCTTGTGAGCTCTGGAATTCAAGGAAACTATAAGAAAATGTGAATCTACTTCCAGATAAAGGAGAGCCCAATAAGGATCAAGGTTCCAACCTTATCAATGCAATGATGATAAAAATAAAACTAATGATCGCCAAGATTACCATAACGTTGGACTTTTGATCAAATGATAGACAAGACTATGATAGATATGGGTGCATAGCAATAGAAGAAGATCAAGGGATTCCATTACGCACCCAAGGTTGGAGCGACTCATGTATGAAATGACCCTACCAACCTACTCCCAACCAAAAATATGAGATCGCTTATGAAAAGAAGACACTTATCATTATACCATAAACATTACATTCTCTTCCTTCAACAAACTATGAATTAGTGTTGGGTTTGTTCAAAGATAAATATTCTATGATCTTGGATGTTGTAGATAAGTGCCCTAAAAGTTGCATGTATGAAGTCTCAAATTCATAGAAAGGATCACGATTCAAGTATCCAACCTAGTAAGAGTTTTAAACTAAATAATATGATTAACATACGAGAGCTTGAACATAAGTATGAAGACATTAGGTACACATGCAAGCAAGAGGATGCAAAATCTAAGTTATTCATTTAGAAAAAATACTCAAAAGAAAACCTTATCCAAGATTACGTTAACATAAATCGATCCCGACATTTTCTAAGACCTAAATGAGCCGGAGATATAATAAAGAAATGCACGTAGATATTGCAGACATCCAAATAATATAAATGATAAATATATCTATGTCCATAAACACAAAGATACGAATACACCCATTTCATTAATGAAAGAAATGGCAGAGACCCAGAAAACACAGAGTGAAAGACTCACTGTAATGGTGGCGTTTTATCTTTGAGAAGAGATGATCGCCATCGATTCGCAAGAAGATGATTACAATGAGGCCTCATGTCCTTTACAATAAATGGGAATGCCAAAAGTCCCAGATCCAAAAATCTAACCCTAGAGAGACTAAGCCAAAAGTCATGTAAATCTCAGTTTGGTAAGTGAGACATCAACTCTGGTCAACTTTTAATAATGACTGCTTTGAAGGCAGGATAAATTGCTTGGAAATGTATCTTTGATGAGATTCATTTTTGGGGTTCAACCATGCCTTTGGCTATTATTGAGAACCCCAAAATGAATCTCTGAGAACCTCGATCTCGAAAAACCTTCATTTGGACCCTCAAAATGGCCCCGAAAGTTAAAACCTGCTAAAAATAGTAAATTACCAAAATGGCCAGAAAACTGTTTTGAGCCATTTGGAAAAGGTGGGTGGCCACTGATATCCACTTGGATCAAAATCAAACTCTACAACCATACAAGATCATCAACTACGTCGAAATCTACAAAAGGCACCGAAGATAACTTATCAATTGTCATCATATAAATGTTAATGAAGCATCATAAGCCAATAAACATTATGAATACATTAGAAAGCATAAGATAACAAGGATTAACAAACCTCCACAAAGACAATCATCAATAAAGATCAAACCCCCAGCTCTCTCAAGGTAGGTAAATAATTAACATTAGGCTCAAGCAATCAAGGATTAGGCCATTAGAGTTCAAATTTTAGTAAGGGGGGCCTTTCCTTTCACTTGTAAAAGAAAAATTAAAGGAGGGGTTATTGTGGTCACAACACCTAGTAGCCAAATAAATAGACTAAGAGTTGAAGCTTCAAGTGAATAGCCACTTTGAATTTGAATTCACCCCCATGTGGCCCTGGTAACTAGCAGGTTTCCCATTTGCATGTCTACAGTCATTCTTTGTCATGGGTAATTCAATTCCAATAATGACAATTGAATCCCTCTCTATACCTTTGTCATCATACTAACTATCACTTTCCACTGAGACCTCAGTATCACACATGAAAACAATCTATACAGAGCTTCAACGATGGGATTTAAGGAGGGTGTGTGTGGGTACGTGATGGGCTTTGAGGAGGGTGTGTGTGGGTATGGGCTTTGAGGAGGGTGTGTGAGGAGGACATGACTCCAGAGAAGGTGGCACGTGCAGTCATGTCAAACACCCCATCCGAGGAAATAAAATGATGTTAATTTAATATTAAAAACAAAAACTAAACTTAAAATACTTTTACTTATTATTTGATCTCTTGTTTCATGTCTCCATCACAAAAAGCTTTTAATTTTAATTTTAATTTTTTAATATTAAATTAAAATTATTCTCATTTTAAATTTTAAATTTTTAATATTAAATTAAAAGCATTTTCATTTTTCACAACGATTAACTTATTATTTAATCATTTAATCACATCTTCTTCTTTTCCCTTTTCCACAACTATTATTTTTTAGTATTTATTCTTTAAATCTATAATTCAACACTCTTTCGTAACACTTTAACTTTATTGATCTCTAATAATGAATAAAGTGTCCAATAAAAACGTTAAACATTTCAAAACTTTTTACACAACTAATTTCTAAAAAGTAAAATTCAAAGTGCCATAAACCTTGTCAAAAAATATTGCAAACAAAAAATATTCAATTAATAAAATAGAGTTACATAAACCTCATATACAATGTAATTTGGAAAAAAACTAACCTCTAAAAATTAATAAAATCAAACAAAAATATAAAAATGAAAATATTTAAAGAATCGATCAACTTTGAAAATATGCCAACTTTCTCCATTTTACTCCAAGTAGAAGTGATAAAATGAAATTGTATTAAATGTAAATTTGAACACCTAAATATCATCATCAAAAATTTACCTTAACAATGGAATTTTATTATTTAATTACTTTGAGGTAGTTATTTAACAATGTCATATACTAATATGCCATTTCCATTTTTAATTACATTTTCATCATATATGGTTGATGTAGAGAAAAGAGTCATAATCTGATCTTCTCTTACATCATTAACTTTAGTTATTATATATTTTGATTTTAT